>WWET01003845.1:13172-58399 GCA_011038615.1 Limnodynastes dumerilii | reverse complement strand
AGCAGGATTTTATTACTGATTGCTTGATTACTTTTTTATGACATTTGTTTTAGTGCATTTGGTCAGAGAGATATATATTCTCCAACCACAAGACAGAAGGAGACGGCACCTTTCCTGAAAGCCGAACTTCATCTCGTTATTCCAAACCTGGTAAGAATATCATTAGCTGACTGGATGGGAAATCTGTCTGTTCTGTCTGAAATCTGTATATGTGGCTTTATAGCAGTGCTCCACAACCGGTGTGCCACGAGATAATTGTGCCACGGCGCAAATTCTCCAACTCCCTCCCTGCTTTCACTCCCTCCCTTCAGTCTTTCCCATCACGCTTACCTGCTGCGCTCTTGTGCAGGCATGCACTCTGTCTCCATGCCGCCCCCTGGCGAGGCAACTTTCCACCCAATCCAGCCCTGACACTGACACAGAATGTCAGTGTCAGCAAGGAGTTCCTGCAGTGTGACGCTGGCACGACCTCATGTCAGATTCGCACACAGCACACAACGTCGTGGAGGACAACACCAGGAGGAACACTGAAAAGTTAAGCAAAGTATAGGGAGGCCGAGATACCTGCTGCGGAATGTTAGGGAGGCTGCAGGCACATGAATGGTATCTCATTAGTTGCACTTAAAAGTCAATATTAGTTATAAGAAAAAAAAAGTTATTAGCTGTGATGTTAAATTTATCAAATAAAAAAATAACAATTAATGTAATTTCTGTGTATGCACTTTGTAATTCCTGCTTTTTTGTATATTTTTGCTTTTGGTGTGCCTCGTTATTATGGGAAGGGCTTAGATTTGCCGAGGGTGAGATAAGGTTGAGGAGCACTGCTTTATAAGGTGATTGCTCGGTGTATAATGTGTTCCATTGTAACTCATTGACAAAAAAGCTTATGCTGGCCACACACTGGGGCTATTATCGATCCCAACAGGGAAATGTCCCGTTATCGGCACCATCCACCTCTCCTGCTGAGACCGATAATCCTAGCAGAAGACAGAGGCACTAAAGAATAGGGAGTTATATAGTAACCTCATTGACTCTATTAAATTACATTTCTCTTTCCACATCTGGGGGACACTGCGACCATGGGTTGGTAGAGGCGCTCTGGAGCTGGGCAGTTGATAGTTAAAAAACTATTGAGGTAAGCTCCTCCCCTCTCCAACCCCCTCTGGACTTCAGATTTTTTCAAGTGCCCTTGGAGTTGGGCGTTTTTTGAGAGGCTGCTTGCAGCCTCTATTCTCTATTTTTGATTTTTGATTTTTTTATCATTTTTACCTTTTTGTTTTATTAAAGGACTGTTCCTTTAATTCAGCGGCCATTGTAAGAGCTGGTGCTGCGGCTGCAGCGCCAGCTCTTATACAACGGCTGCTGTAGGAGAGAGACAGAGTCTTTTCAGACTCTGTCCTCTCTCCTGAGGTCCCCCCTGGGGAAAACCTCTTCTCCGGTGGCTGGGGAGACTGGGTTGGAGGATTTCTAACCTCAGTCTGCCCCTGGAAAGTCCGCGATAGCGACGGACATTTCCAAGATGGCCGCCGCCACCGGAGACTGTACCATCAGTGAGTCCCCTGTCGGCTGACTCACTGTGGTAGCGGCATTTCCCTTTATAGGAAAGGGAAATTAGGACCTGGGCCCCCCCTTACTGATAGCTGGGGGCCCTAGTAGCACCACAGTAGTTATTTACAATAAATAAGGGGGCTCCTTACTAGTATAGGAGTTACTGTGGTGCTGGGTCCCAGGTGAAGGTTTTGTTAAACCCCCCTGCATTCCATAGGGAATGCTATAACCTTCTCCTTGGCGGGCTTTTCCTACTGCTGGTCTAGCTCACCTAAAAGAATCCTGTCAGTTTCTCACAGAGATTCTGCAGAGAGCTGTGTGTGAGGTCTTCCCTGATAAGAGAGTATTTGGGATAAGCTCCTCTCCATTGGGACAAAGATTTACCTGGAGATTTGGGATATATAATATTTTTTTGTGTTATATATCGTTTAAAAAAAAAAAAAAAAAAAATTAAATTAAATTTTTTTTTTTGCACATTTTTAGTGAGAGTTCTGGGGTTTCTGAATTATTCTTTGGTAGATTTAGATGTATGGTATAAATTATTGTTCAGTTGAAAAGGGAATGTTTCTTTATTTTCAAAACAAAATAAAAATAAATAATATATATATAATTTTAAATAAACTATGCATAGAAAATTATAAAGTAAAGAATGAATGTAGCTATATCAAGTTATCTCTATTTTATAATGGATTTATTTTAAGTATAATATAATAATATAATATACATATTTATTTATTTTTATTTATTATAAAATTTAATTTAAAAATAACAGGTTTAATCAAAACATATTAAAACAGTAGGCAAAATATTTAACATTAATATCACAGACCAAATGTATCATAATTACTGCATTGTAGCAAATACATGTGATTCCATAGCCATCAACCCGCTATCTATGAACAAGAACCTATCCCTATATAGACTAGTGGTCTCATGGCTGACGCTTCACCTTTCCAGGCAGTAGATATTCCTCCCTGATTTCTCAAGTATCGGGACAGCAAGAAAATAACAAGAAGACACTGATCATCAAAAAGAGCAACCCCCGGTGCATAGCGGAGAGTATGCTGGAGACTTCTTGCCTGGGCTTTCTCAAGGTACTATACGGTTAATTTATTTATTTATTTATTCATTTATTTATTTATTTATTAACAGGTCTTTATATAGAGCTATCAGATTACATCAGTCCATACATCATACATACACACACACAAACACACACACAAACACACACACACACACACACACACACACACACAGTAGAGTTAACTTAATCAGCAACCAATTAACCTACCAGCATGTTTTTACCGTGTGGGAGGAAACTGGAGCTCCCAGAGGAGACCCACACAGACATGGGGAGAACATACAAACTCCATACAGATAAGTCCTTGTCCGGGAATCCAACTCATGACCTCAGCTCTGTGAGACACAACTCACTACTGACTGAGCCACAGCGCTGCCCCAAAATGCAAGAAATTATATAAATTGTATAGTAATTCGAAGTACCCTCAGACACAAATATAATATATGTTTTTAATTGAACTTAATTGGTTACATGAATTTTGAAGTATGTCACAATATAACTGACTTCATTAATCAATGAATTATTACAGGTCATCTATTTCAACATTACTTGTAACTGTCTAAAGGCATACAGTAACTTAGTGGAACACATTTGTATAAAAAGCACAGTGTATAGAATAAAAACCATTACTGAGATATACTTTTTGATTTTTAAGGTTTAGCTTTCATTTTTCTTTATGCTGCTTGAAAACCATTACAAATTTTTGCTAATGTATTTATTCTCCAATATTCAGCTCTGGACGAATAATTGTGTAATGTTTGGGAACCAAGATGAAGAACAGTAGGCTTGTGCTAGAGGTCAAGATAGCAAACATCTCAAGTCACCAAGTATTTTCCTTTAGTTGTCAGGTACACAGGAATAAATGTCACCCAAACACTGCAGAAACACAACATGCTGAAGGTTATAGGATGAGCTTCATTGAACTGATCAGGCAGTTTCCATACACGGAAGGATTAGGATTTTAAATAGGATTAGAATTCCATACTAGGAGGGCAGGAGGATTAAAGGTATTGTTTAAAAGATAAGGGGAATATCTCTCCCGTCCACCCATAGAGGATAGTGATTTACTGAGTATCTTTTGGAGTTTTATATTAACAAGGACATAAATCTACTTTTTTCTCACACCACCAGGATATTTGATATTTCCTTATACACACCTCCTAAATATTTGCAAAGTTTCCACAAAGTTACTCTCTGATACTGGACTGTTTTAAGAATATCAAATAATATCTTTTTTACCATATTTGTACATTTTTTAAAATTATTTTTCTATCACTTTAATTGACTAATTTTTATGAAATATTTACACAAAATAATACCTTTCACCTGGCTTGTTTTCCGGGTTTTCTTGCACTTTAAAATTTATTAAGTCAACATATTCTTGTATTGTATTTATCCCACAATTTGTGGGTTTTATGCTACACTTTTTCACCAATCATTGCATTTACTTTAATTTTCTTAAAGTGCAGTTCTCTGCACTTTGTTTGATATACGCACACAGCCATGATTCAGCACTGTACTCAATTTATAATATGAGATCCACATAGGTAGATAGACCTATTTCAATGCCTAATACACCGGCCATCTATAATTCTTTGCATTTTGATTTAGAGTGTGGAGTGGCACTCTCCTAGGTGTGATTGGCATCTTAGAAAGGAAGCTGCCAATCACACCTCAACTCTTTGAGTAGCTGATCCCTATCTGAGATTTAGCAGAGGGCATAGATTATTAACATGAAGGGTTTTGCGCTAGGATTAGACTTCTTGGCAGTATTACAGAATGGGATCCTCCAGAATGAACGATGTGTAGTAAGTATCTATATCTAGGTACATCTAGGTCTAAGGAGCAGCCAGTAGGCTGGAATCCCCACCTCTGACAACAATGTAAGGGCTGCCGCTATGCATGGGAATTAGCCCTTAGTAAAAATGGTGGCAAGAGAGTGAGTTAATTATTGTTGTTGATGTTGAGCTGTGGCTCCTGGCATTGGTGTCTCATCTCTCCAGCCTTCCCTGCCTGGTGCATCTGAATATCCTGTGTTTAAGAGCTTGTTGTCTCTTTACAGAATTAATTGGTAACTCTGTAACAAAGACCTCTCCATCAGGATACTTGAAGGAGCGAGGATTGCAATTACCAAGGACATTGGACTAGAAGACATTTTCAAATTAGTGATGCGTTTGGGACATTTAACTCTGTGCTTTGGCTGTTTTTGCACTTACATTTTTATATACTGTATAATAGATACAGTTCTATCACCCCTTTTGCCTTTCTTTGTGTGTGTTAGTGAACTCTGGACAGTGGAGCTGTAAGCATTGTGACATCGGCTCTGGCATCCCATGTCCTGAAAATGATATATTCTACCATTTAGAATTCAGTTTTCTTCTTTTTTCAGGTTTGAAAAGTAATAAAAAAAAGTCTTTTGAAATTTCCTTTTGAACGCTGTTTTCACATCTTTATTTTTCAAACTATAGATCAGTGGGTTCAGTATGGGGACAACTGCTGTGTTAAACAAAGAGGAGAGTTTATTGGACTCCAATGCAACTAATGAGGGTGGCCGTAAATATTGATAAGATAATGTGGCGTAGAGAAGTGCTACAACTGTGAGGTGAGAGGAACACGTGTAGAACGCCTTTAGTCTTCCATTGCTCGATTGGATCTTCAGGATGGTGCTAATAATAAAAACATATGGAATCAAAGTAAGAACAAAAGGTGCAAAGGTAGCAAAGAAAACTCCTTCAATAATAACATAGAGTTCCAAAACTGAGGTATCTTTACAAGAAAGCTTCATTAGAGGAATAAGGTCACAAAAGAAGTGGTTAATTTCCAGTGATGTGTAACATGTATAAGATGATAGTTCCAAAAAGCCTGGCATGATATCAATAAAACCCACAATCCAACATACACTGGCCAAAAGACAACAGATATTAGGGCTCATAACTGTATCGTAATGCAGCGGTTTACAGATGGCAACATAGAAATCATAACTCATAGCTGTGAGAATTAAAAGCTCATCACAAGTGAAAGATAAAAATATAAAAATTTGCATAATGCAGTTAAAATAGGAAACGGTTTTGTCCCCTGAAATAAATGTAATAAGAACTTTATGTAGACTAAGAGTAGAACAAGAAATGTCGAAGACAGATAAATTCCCCAGGAAGAAGTACATAGGTGTGTGGAGATAGGGATCCACACAGATCAGTAATAGAAGGATCATGTTCATTGCAAGAGAGCTGAGATAAATGAGCAGGACAAGAAAGAAGAACGGAACTTGCAACTCTGGGACATCCGAAATGCCTTTGACAATAAAATAGGTCCCCCTGGATATATTACTGTGGTCCATTTACATAGACCTTGTGAGACGCTTTAAAAATAAAAATAACTTTATAGTAAATCTATACTTAAATTTATACAAATGTTTTTATTTGCTTGAAATAAAGTACAGTACAAACTATTGGCAAATGATACAGCATGATAAGCAATGATACTAAACACGTTAATTTAATAATATGAAACAGAATGATACCATAATGAATGATTGTTTGGGTCAATGTATAGAAGTCATTGCGAGGGTGTGGACAAACATAGTATCTATTATATAGGAGAACCCATATTTGGACGAGAAAAGCAATGGGCCTGATTCAGACTTAAGAAGGAGCTTAAGTTAAGAGAGGAAAGTTACTCCTAGGATAAACCATGTTGATTGCAGGGGAGTCATATTTCATCTGTTGTAAAAAGTATTAGAGTTGAGAGGTGGCGTTTCCGAGCCCGAGTCTAAGTAACAGTGTAAAAGTGAAGCTGGTCACTATCTGTATGCAATAAGCAATTCAAAGATATATCCCTGCATGCATAAAATATAATTAACTTGACTCCCCCTGCAATCAACATGATTTAGCCCAGGAGTAACTTTCTCTCCTAACATAAGCTCCTTCTTAAGTCTGAATCATGCTCAATATACTTAACACAAGAAGAGAGAGTCATTAAAGCATTATAGGAGGGTCATTGGTTGTTAATTTTAAACGAATTACGCAACATATTTAGTAAAATTTTGTAAATGATATGTCTATGAATTTAGGATGATGTAATTCCTAATCCAACAAATACTAATTACCCACAGCAGAACAGATGGTTTCAAAGAGTAATGTACAATGGATCCATAAATACATTTTAAAACATTCAGGGCCAGATTTACTAAGCTGTGTGTTGGAAAAAGTGGAGATGTTGCCTAAAGCATCCAATCAGATTTCCGCGCTCACTTTCCTATTACCTACTAAAGAATAAAAGTGCAGATTTTATTCTTTGTTTTTGCTGTTATTCACAACTGTAAATGAGCCAGAGTTAGGAGTAACAGTAATCGTTATAATTTCGGACCTGATGCAGACTTAAGTGCACAGAGGACCAGATTCAGAGATGCGAATAAAGATTTTCCCCATTTTCCCCATTCGTAAAGGCACTTAAGAGTGCCATAGGGCCTTAAGTGCCCAGTGCCCAAATTTTCCCTACCACGTGCCCTCCCCATCTCATTTAAATCCCTCCCCACACCCAGTATTTTAAAAGGTTGCCATGGCATGCCTCTTCTTATTTAAGTAACTACATAGGTAAACTAGGTTCTTAAATGCTACATAGCTTGTGTAATCAGTGTGACACTCTCCGCTTAGGTACAGAATTGAGGTGATTTCTGTGTCCATGACCCTGCCTTCATTTTCCACACTTTTCACTGTTCATGTGGAATGCTCTGATGTACAAAAGCGTCTAACTCAGCCCATACAGTGCAATTTAAAGCCCCCTTCCCTCTCTCTGCGTATTATCAAGTGTATCGAGGACTGTCACACCCAAATATATGGAACTCTGAACGTACAGGAAACAGCTCTGTACATTCTGAGTTCTGATGCTTGGAAGGTTGGGACAGCAGCTCCTATTAGAAAGAGCTGAAGAGTGTTGTATCCCTCTTTTCTCACAAGTCTGGATTAAGTCTGGCCCTCCGTGTCTGTAACTCCTTCCTGATCATATGGCACAAATAATTTCCTTATCAGTAAATGACTCTACAAATGCACATCCATTATATCATAAAGCAATGTTTTTGTATAGCGTTACATGTATGCAGACTGTGCACTGATGACTTGACTCAGAACAGAGATATTCATAGTCTTTCTGTAGGTCTGGGAATAAATCCTTAAAGTGTTGCATCCTCCAGATAGCCTAATATTATTTTCAATTGCTCTAAACACTGAAGACCTAATTTGTTCTCTATTGATATTTTGACGTGACAACTTACATTACAATCTGTGGTCAACAATCATTGGGGTAGATCCAGACCTACGTTCCCTTTCCTTTCTCAATGCATAGCGTATTTACGCTATCGTAATTACTATGCACTCCCCTCGGCACTCTACTCGGTCGTACAAACTTTTGCTGATTTACGCTTGCCAAACCCTACCTTAACTTAACTAAGTGTAACTCTTGTCGGCCGTAAAGGCTGCACGTACTCACGCGCCTAAGCACGTCCATACTGTACGATTTAAATGCCTCACCCCCCCTACGAAGCATAATATGGGTGTCCTATGGCTGGCTCACCCCTTCGTCTGTAGTTACGCTCTTGATACTAGCATAGTACGTACATTCAGAGTTACCTGCCGTAACATCTGCCGCGTGCATGTGCAGTACATACAAAATAGTGTTTTTACGTCTCCGGCTAGCGTAAATACGTAGCTCTGGATCTGGGCCATTGTAACACTGTTTCACCACAAGTTGGTGCTTTTAATTTGTTGTTCAAATCAGTGCTCAAAGTGTTCTGGTATTGCAGCCATGTGACACACTGCCACTTTTTGAGCAAGATAAGCATATATTTGCTACTGCTTCTTTGTGCACTTGCAGCTCACCCTTAAATTAAATACATTTAATTGAATTAAATATTGAATGTGATATACAGGAAGGTATAATAAAAACTAATATTCTATTATACTTTAGTATTCTTAAATGTGGGGGTGCAATATGTAATGTGAGCAGAAAGGTGAAACTGTTGGGTATAATATGTACTGTAATTTAATGAGGGTGGTATAACTGGTGAGGTATAATCAGAAGCATAACTAATGTGGGTGCCGTCAGGGCATGAGTCCTACAATACTCATTTTAGCTACCCACACACACACACCACATGTGTGTGTCTCCGTCCCCAATGTCCCGTCCGTTCGTCCCCTTCGTGTCCCCAATGCCGTGTCATTGTCCGGCCTCCAGAGGCTCCCGCCGCCAAACAGTCCGTCCCGGCCGCTCCCCCTCTCCCCCCCCCTTTGTGTCCCAGCATTGCCCGTGCTGCCCCCAGAGAGAGAGAGGGAGAATTGGGGGAGAAAAAAAAAAAGGCGTAACTTACGGGGATACGTAAGTTACGTAGCGGGGGCCGCAAAGATAAAGAAGTACCATATATACTGTATATACACACATATACACACACATACTGTATACACACACACACTGTATACACACACATATATACTGTATATACACACACATACTGTATACACACACACACACACACTGTACACACATCAGAGAGCAACTCATATCACATACCCCACCACCACCACAGGTATGTGTCTGATCCCGGGTTACCCCTATGTACAGGACACACATCACTACAGAGAGCAACTTACACTACACACACTGTATACACACACACACACACACACACACACACAACACACACTACATATAGGGCACCCAGCAACATCCAAATATAATATGCTTGAATAAATTTAATAAATAAACTGTAAATCTGGCCATACACTACAACGATTATCGGTCCCAGCAGGGAGTGGGCCGATAAACGGGACGATTTCCCGCAAGGGAAATGTCCTGTTATCGGCACCATACACCTCCTCTGCTGGGACCGATAATCCTAGCAGAAGAGGGGAGGGGGGAGGCAGCGCTCTCTATGGCGCTGCTGCAGAGCCATGTGCAAAGCTGCTCTGACATGCTTAAAAGTATACCTTCAAAGCTGTCAGAGCAGCATAGTGCATAGATCTGCAGCAGGGTCTATTGCAGGGAATAGTACAGAGAGAGACCAACCAAACCTGCGCTGTGTGAAGCGCGGATTCGGCAGATCCCTATCTGTACTACTCCCTGCAATAGACGCTGCTGCAGATCTATGCACTATGCTGCTCTGACAGCTTTGAAGGTATACTTTTAAGCATGTCAGAGCAGCTTTGCACATGGCTCTGCAGCAGCGCCATGAGAGCGCTGCCTCCCCCCTCCCCTCTTCTGCTAGGATTATCGGTCCCAGCAGAGGAGGTGTATGGTGCCGATAACAGGACATTTCCCTTGCGGGAAATCGTCCCGTTTATTGGCCCACCCTCTGCTGGGGCCGATAATCGTTGTAGTGTATGGCCAGCTTAACTCTGTAACATAGACCTATCCATCAGGATACATAAAGAAGTGAGCATTGCAATAACCAAGGACATTGGACCAGTGAACATTTACAATTTAGGACTCTGAGGAATTGATGATGTGTTGGGACTTATCTATGTGGTTTTATACATCCTGGCTGGTTTAATTTTTCATATATAATAAAGATACAGTTGTATTGTCCCTATAGCCTTGCCTGTGTGATTGTGACAATGGTGATATAATAATACATAGTGTGTATGACAAGCAGAATAGCAGAAACAAGAGGGTCAGTTTACTAAGAGGTGTTGTTAGGGACTTGCCGTCTTTTGTCGTTGATCACACCTATTTCTGCAAGAATAACTGAGTTATACTGATCTGCCCGGCAACAGTAAATGTAGGCATAGATGTCTATGCTGCTATGGCAGCACCACAGATTTACCACTCAGTTTGGCCTATTCATAGCCCTGCCCTTTGGTCTGTCTACAATGCAGAGGCTATTAGAAATATAATGACAGTCATATGATTGTTTCAGACCAAATGAAGTTCCAGTTATCACATATCTGGACCGTCCTGATCATGGTGGCTGTGCTTCCAAGACACGTAGAAGATGACCCAGATGCTGGTGCTCCATGGTTCATAGGCAGGGGTGTTCTCCACCATTAATCGCTGACACTCCCCTTTCCAGAGGCCTTAGTCAGGTTCCTGATAACAAGAGGCGTGTGTCAGGGGCACTGGGGAAATTACTGTCCAGTTTAGAAGAAGTTTGAGGTTTTTTTTTTCCGCTCAGAAAGTTATTGGGCCGTATCCAGACCTACGGGCCGCCCAAGGTCAGTACAGCCACCATCGGTGTGGGGAGTGCACGCCCTGTGCACTCCCCGCTGTCGGGCATAAATCTGGACACTTACGTGTCCAAATTCCTACCCTAACGTTTCCCCGCCCCGTCCCCTAATTAGCATGTCTATCTCTGCCTTTACGGCGGATATACGGCATGCGTAAACGGGGGGAAAGCCTTTACAGCCGCTGGCCCATACGCTGTCATATGAAGGTTGCGCGCAAAACAGGGGAATTACGGCTGAGCAGGATACGACCCATTGATACCTCTGGATACGGCCCATTGTCTCAAAGTGAAATAAATGCTATCAGCATCACACTGTCATGTTCTTCAGTCTTTCTCTAGGTAGTTATGAAGCCCATGCTCCCCATGAATATCTTCCAGGTAAGAGCTGTGTTCAGGGTTGTCTTGGCTCGTCATGAGAGGAAGAGCAGTGAATGTGAAGAAAATGCATTGTCCCCAGTCTATTAGAGAGGTCTACTGCATTATGCGCTGGGTCAAGCCTCATTTTCTGGCCTTTCCTGGGTGGATAACTACCAAGGCTGCTGATAAACACGATGGCGGCCTCCTGAGACTTACTTTTTATTTACCTGTTACCCATGGTAGCAATATTGCCATGGGTTCTAAAAAATATAACTTTGCAGATGCTTTGAGTGATCCTGATAACAGCAAATGTATTTATTTAAGTGCTCTTCGGACTTTTGTAAAAAAGTAAATGTCTTCCTGTGGAGGCTCATGTTGGGGCATTTTCAGCATCAATAATTTTTGACTAGCTGGGAAGGGATGTCTGTGGGAGACACAATCTTCTAAGCCAAGGGCCCTTTAGTGTAATGCAAATAATTACCCTATGTTTAGGATTACCATTAGCCTGGATTTTGTCTAGTGTGTTCCATCTGAAGTACTGAATGGTTACACTCGCACTGTAAAGGGCTGCGGAATGTGTATCCATTCTGTAAGTTACATTTAGTAAATAACCTTTGTGTACTTTATAGAACCTGGGGAAGAGTCCCGTCCAGTCAGAAGACTTCAGGATTTCTACACAAGCATTGCTGAGATCAGGGATGTCTCCACACTGGTCTTATTGCTCTCATCCTATGTCAAGACTCTCAGGAAATCAGCCGGCAATGCACTGGCAGAATACCAGAAATATAAAGCTCTGTGGACCGAAGACAGAGATTCTAAAGTAACGGTAAAACTATTTGCAGATTAGTCCATGTATTCATTGTCAGGACACACGGTCAGCAAATTCACCATTAATAATGCTCCTACAGGATCCACCAATTAGACTGTGGGGGTCCAGAGGTGCAATTAAAATTTGTGACGGACTACTAACTATGAGCTGGATCCAGACCAACGTACGTCTTACGCCATAGCGGGGAGTGTACGCCCCCTGCACTCCCAGCTCAAGGTAGTAAAATCTGGACACAATTTATGACCTTATCGTAATGGGCCTTCCTCTGCCCCACTCCCTAATTTAAATGCCTTTCTTCGCCCATATGGCGGAGATACGGCAGACGTAGCAAGCTGGCTGGCCCCTTTAACATACCGGCCGGTACGCTAGCGTAGCTATGATAGCGCATGCGTACATCATAGCTGACGGGAATTACGCACACAGAGTGCGTAATTCCCCTGATGTCCGTAGCCCAGGATCTGGGCCTAAATGCTCCTCCTGGACAATCTAGGCTGCATTGCAATGAATGCAAATGTGCGTTTGTATTTTGTATGAAATAAATACTGTTGTTCATATAAAATATGCTCCCACTCCTGCAGATGCTTTGTGAGTCAGTTCCCCCTGGGGAATTCAGCCCAGGCCTATTTGTGCAATATATCAGGGAGACCCCAAACTTTGTGATGTATTGTTATAGAATCACCAGTCCAGGTAGCGGTACATGTGTGGAATCACGGAAGGTGCCAGACTTTGGTTCTTCAGTGTTCTATTGGTTTTGTGGATAAATCACTTTTATTTATTTTTTTTTACTTTTTTTTATTGGGGTTTTGATCAACCCACAAATTACATGATAAGAGAATCACTCATTTTACAGCAGATGAAGCATTGTAATTCAGAGGGAATCCACTTTTTAAACTTACTTATTTATTTTATGGCATGTTTACTATGAAATTTCCAGCCTAGCTTCCAGCTTTAACTATGGTACATAGTGCTCAGATCTCTCCGCAATGGCACAATGATCATACACCCAAATCACTGACCAGGAATTGACAGAATCCTCTAAAGCTCCATGTAATGTGCTCAGTGTCTCCTGAGTCTTGTGTCACATTTTTGCTTTCATTGTGCAGGAATTTTTGGCTGACGACCCCTCTCTTGGTGACATCAGAAGTAAGATGTTACACTATGATGAACTTCAACAGGAGATCCAGGGATTAAAATCAACTTTACTTATAGGATGCATTGAACTAAACATAGGCAAGTTACCTTCCATGCTTTACTGAACCTGTAAATACAGAGCACATACAGGTTTTCATGTATTCCTCTTTATTGTACCATACATTTTATATGGAATTTAGAAATAAGAGGGACACAACGCAAGGCATGCTCTACCCATTCATCCAGTAAGGGGTGTGGATTCAGTATCCACTTCATATACTTGGATGTTGTATTGAGGGAGGGCACTGTATTGCACATGTCCTGCCGTTCGCTGTCTGCTTTGCAAGTTCCTCTAGTATTGTTCATAGAATTATGATGGGTTTTTACACTTGCTGCTTTTGATGAATAGGAAAGCAGGATATATAATTGCCAGGGCATTTTCTTTATTGATAATGTAACAAATACAAATGATGGTAAAATGATAAAATAAAAACTCTTCTTTTTCTCTTCTCATTATAGAGCCTCTGAAATTAAATTTAGCTACTGAGACAAAGGCTTGGAAAACGGTATTATGCAGGCACATAAACAGGGAAAACAGCCTGAAAATGGCGGCTGTGTCAGCGTTCGTAACGGAATCCATGACAAGACTGTCCCGTCCCATCAATGACTTAGATGATGTGCGCTCAGTGATGGAGGCTCTGAATAGACTTAGAGAAAAGGAAATACACCTGGACGTGACTATAGGCCAAATAGAAGTGAGTCTCATTATTACCGCGTTATATACTGCTTATTATGTTTTAAGCTGCACAATCGACTCATTGAATGCTTTCTATCATAGGACATGTATTCCACGTTAAATGGCTCTGACATCAGGGCTACAAGAGAGGACTCAGAACGTGCGGATACTTTGAGATACGACTTTGCCAAATTACAATCCAAAGCAGTGAGTCTTCCTATTAGTAAAAGCATCTTAGGTGTGAATATGGTCCCTAATGATCTTCTCTGTCATTGCAACAAGGTGTTATTGCACTTGTTATTGTATGATATTTACAGTATGTTCTGATATAAAACCAAAGATCTGTTTGGCTAATGTCAGATGCAATTGTTATATGTTTCTCCCTTGTAGAAGCCTTTTTTTTTTTTTTTGCTTTTTCATTAACACCTTTAAGTATCTACAAAAAGCAAAAAAAAAATCACTGAGGAAGAACATGTAAGATATTGTAATATATTGTGTATAAACCAGAAACAGCTTTTAACTATTTCTATTTGTTGGCTGTGCTGATTGTTCAGTTTGTTGCATGATGCCGATCAGGGAATAAGGTCATCACTCCACTAGCAATCAGCTGCTAGATGTAATTTCTGCGTCTCACAGCTGATTTATTCCTTCTACCAGATCTTATAGCACTTTCCTGACGATGTGGAACTAATCCTCATATTCTGCTCTAGTTCTGCAGCAGGATGTTCTCTGGTTTGTGGATGAGCTCCGGAGAGTGGACAGCTCTGTGATGGTTCAATCATCACAGCCTCCCAACAGTGTATTGGGTTCCCTTCGCACCGTTGTTCTCCTATAAAAAAGTTTTATGTTTTTGGGGAATGTTGGTTTTTTTTTTTTTTTTTTTTTTTTTTTTTTTTGGTTTTTTTTTTTTTTTTTTTATTTCATCTTTTTCCTCATTTCTTCTACTCTCAGGTTTCTGTACAAGATAAACTGATTCATCTTCAACCCACATTTAAAAAAAACCTGTTAGAGTCTTTAGCCATATTTCAGAAGGATATGGCAGCGTTTGACACTGCGTTTGAGACGGTAAGGTCATTCCGCATTGCTTGTAGCTGTGGTGCATGTTCCTGGGACACTGTTGAACCTGGGAGAGAGTTGTACACTGTGTTGCGCCTCATTTAGTTGCGTCTTTCTCTGTACAGGCTTATTGTAATAATTATTATCGTCATCATTATTTGTCAGGTGGAAGTCTATAACCTAAACTTGCCAGAACTAGACAGATGTGTCCATATACACCTTTTGCCAAAATTGGGAAAGGCTCCATACTTGGCATGAAATCACAACGTAAAACTGGACCACCTGCTGGGGAAAGGTGTTAGGGAATCACAAAAATTAAAACTGACGTCACCTCTATCGAGAGGCACAGTGTGAGCTGCGAATAGTATTGAATGAGTGACGTCACCTCTATCGAGAGGCACAGTGTGAGCTGCGAATAGTATTGAATGAGTGATGTCATTTCTATTGAGAGGCTAAGGGCCTCATTTCCAAAAAACGATTTGTTAAAAATCGGCATAAATCGCGTGATTTGACCCTCTAAACTCACATTGCTTTATTCACAAAGGGTCAAATCGCGTGATTTATGTGTTTAAAAAAATCGCCATGGCAAACATCGCTGGACAGAAATCGTTCAGATGTTTGCCATTCAAAACATAGAAAAAAAAATCGTTGTATTCACTAAAGGCGATTTTAAGAAATCGTCTTTAGTGAGACATGAAATCACAAAAAAAAATCGCAGCCAGAGAGATGAGATTTTACTGTGATCTCCTGTCCCTGACCATTAAAAACACATGTCAATATACTTGACATGTGTTTTTGTGTGTGAAAATAGCAAGTGCTGCATGGCTGAAAGCCTTAGCCATGCTGTGCTGATAGAACTACAAGGCTAAGCATTGCTTAGCCTTGTAGTAATATCAGCGTCAGCATGGTAAGGCTTCTAACCATGCTGCGCTGTGTGTGCCGTGTGTATAAAAAAAAAAATACAGTGTACAATAAACATACTGAAATACATTACAATGTGTCCCTGTTAAATAAACATTTTCCCTGATTCATATTAACCCCTAATGTGTTCACTTACCTCCGGTGGTCCCGTGTCCTATACTAAGTGTAGTGTCATGTACTGTGTGGTGTAATAAAAATAATAAAAGTTTTTATCACTCACCGTTTTCTGTCCTCTGTCTTGGGACAGGGACACATTGTAATGTATTTCAGTATGTTTATTGTACGCTGTATTTTTTTTTTTACACGCAGCGCAGCATGGTTAAAAGTCTTACCATGCTGACGCTGATTGAACTACAAGGATAAGCAGTGCTTAGCCTTGTAGTTCTATCAGCACAGCATGACTAAGGCTTTCAGCCATGCAGCACTTAGTTTTTTTTTAATTCACGCGAGTTGCTGCGATTTTTTAAAAGGCTAATCGTGGTGCTTTTCTATTGAAAACCACCGCGATTTAGAACTTTAAAAATCACAGCAACTTGTGTGATTTGATTTAAATCGCAGTAAAATCGCATCTTTGATTTAAACCAAAAAATCGCGGGTAAATCGTTTTTTGTAAATAGAGCCCTCAGTGTGAGCTGCGAATAGTATTGAATGAGTGATGTCACCTCCATTGAAATCCACAGACACTGTCACCACAGACACTCCATACAGTGTACCCCTGAAAGTGAAGACATCTGTAAATCAGGCTTATACTGAGCATACCACGGTACCCCTGCTGTGCCCCTTCAGCCTAGTTGGTGACTTGCTTGTTTTGCGTGTGCCCGTCGTCTGGATTTGCTCATGTGATCAGTATTAAATGTGTAAATCTGCTTTTATTATAGAAAGGGCCAATGGTTCCAGACATAACACCTTATGAGGCCAGTACAAGACTTCAGGTATTCCAGGTAATTATATTATCAGGTACCTGCATTAGGTATTGTTTGTTCCTTAAAAGGAATATTCCTATATAAAGTGTCTGACTGGAAAAACTGTTACTGTTGAGAAGTATCTAGTAGAGATGGGGATAAGAACCTCCCATATGTTTATTTATTTAAATCACTGAGCAAAAAAAAAAAATATTGAAATAACTTTGTCTGTATTAAATCCTGTACTTAAAAATCGTCTACAACTAAAGATTACACCTAGGCCGTGCTGTGTACCAGACTCTCAAATCATCCATAGGTCATATACAGCCGTCCGCATATAATCACACATCTGTCCAGTGTAACATGTAATCTCTTCCTTTTATCAGCTGCAACATCCTCAGATCACAGTCTCTGTGGTAAATCAGGGCGTGTTTAATGTATCACATGCCCATGATGTTATTACATGTATCATAGTATGTACCGCAACAATGTATGACATACCCATGATCTTATTACATGTATCATAATATGTACTGCAACAATGTATCACATGCCCATGATGTTATTACATGTATCATAGTATGTAACGCAACAATGTATGACATACCCATGAACTTATTACATGTATCATAATATGTACTGCAACAATGTATCACATACCCATGATGTTATTACATGTATCAGTATGTACCGCAACAATGTATCACATACCCATGATGTTATTACATGTATTGTATTATGTACCGCAACAATGTACAATGCATCACATGCCCATGATGTTATTACATGTATCGTAGTATGTACTGCAACAATGTATCACATGCCCATGATGTTATTACATGTGTTGAAGTATGTACTGCAACAATGTATCACATGCCCATGTTGTTATTACATGTATCGAAGTATGTACTGCAACAATGTATCTCATACCCATGATGTTAGTACATGTACCATAGTATTTACTGCAACAATGTATCTCATGCCCATGATGTTAGTACATGTACTATAGTATGTACTGCAACAATGTATCACATGCCCATGATGTTATTACATGTATCGAAGTGTGTATTGCAAAAATGTATCACATTCCCATGATGTTAGTACATGTATCATAGTATGTACTACAACAATGGAACACATGCCATGATGTTAATACATGTGTAATAGTATGTACTGCAACAATGTATCACATGCCCATGACGTTACTTCACATATTGGGTCTGATCCAGACTTCCGCCGACGTTAATACACACAGCGTATGTACTCCCCCGACACTCCCCCTGTGGCCAGCATAATTATACACTGTTACGCCAGCTGAAGCCTACCCTAACTTCAGCCAGCGTAACAGTGTGAAATTATGCCGGCCACAGGAGCGTAACTGGCCAAACCCCGCCCTCCCGCTCTCATTACCTTATCTCCCCCGCCTTCCTTCCGTAAGTGTTGCATAGTTACGACAAGGAACGCCCCCTCAACCGTAACTACGCAACAGTTTGGGATGCCCGATCCTAAGGAACAGGTTTCCCTAACTACGCCGGGCAAATTCTGCCCGGCACATGCGCAGATTGTCAAAACTGCTGATCTTACGCATACGGCCGCTGTAACCACGGCGGCGGCCGTAATTCTAGAGCAGCCCCATAGTAGCATAAAATGATTGTAAAACAGTCAGAATATAATGTAGCTTCAGTGTGTGATCAGTCAGAGGCATTATCATATCCTGTATAATATCTTCCCGGTCTATCCTCAGAAGCTGTGATATACATTCATGTAAGCTGTGTGATTTACATAAGTCTGTATTGTGGTAACACTATGTGTCTACAAGGCTATCATCCCTGCAATTCTGATGCATTGTTACAGGCGAGATTTGATGATCTGTGGAGTCGCTTTGCTACTTACTCTTCTGGAGAACGACTTTTTGGTTTACCGGATTCGGATTATGATATTTTACATAAGAGGAGGTGAGAGAAGATCTCTGTTCGTCACTGTTACGCCGCCCTCTTATATCCGCAGTTATTCAAACACAAAGACAATGCTCTGTGTAATAATTTTCAATGATCTCATCATCGGGATAGATTCTCTAGACGTGTGTATGTGACACTTACTAGAGCTACATGTATGTACATATGTAAATAGACAGACATTAGATTTTACATGTTGTAAATAAAATAATGAAATACATTTTATATGTCATCACCTGAGATGGCCACTATAGAGGTGATTTGCATCTGGACAATGTCACAGAAACTATGTACAAAACCTGTCCGTGCCACTGCCCGTAGGAATAGGGGCAGTAATACTGTCACATAATGTACTATATATATATATATATATATATATATATATATTTATTGTTATTCAGGAAGGAGCTGGGGCTCTTGCAGAAGCTGTATACATTGTATGAAGACGTAAGAAGAAAAATGAATGGATTCTACGATGTTCTGTGGACAGACACAGACATAGACAGGATCAGCAGAGAGCTGCAGGATTTCCAGCACATGTATGTGTATAATTATTATTATTATTATATACAGTATATTATATACAGTAGATGTAAACTGCTGCAGGATTCAGGCCTCTGAGTACAGATCCCTTGGACTGAATCCTTTGTGAATGTAGTATGCATTACACACAGGTGTGTGGCGAGCCTCTGTGTATATATGGGTACGTATGGTGGACGGGGTGGGACTTGGATGATCTCTTACACACAGGGCCTCGCTCATGAATGTTAAGCAGGGGTTGTGGACATGTAAGCATTGCACTGGTGAGGTTAGTGTAAGGGAAGTGTACAATCGCTCTATCTCTCTGTTACATTGGGTTGTTCTCTAACACAAACCCAGTGAATTTATTCTACTCTGTCGGCCATGACCCTCATGTAGGATGAACCTATTACAATCATAGAGGAAGAGAGACAATGATGTAACAATAAGTTACATAAGACTGTGGGCCGGATCCAGAACTACATCCGTCTTCCATAGACGGACGTAGTTCAATAAACAGTAGCTACTGCGCATGCGTATCGTTTCGATACGTCGATTGCAGATATGCAGTCTTTTAGACTTTTAATTACGTACAATAGCTACTATGCATGCGCAGTAGCTACTGTTTATTGAACTACGTCCGTCTATGGAAGACGGACATAGTTCTGGATCCGGCCCCATGTATGGAAATTGCATGATACTGGGCCCTGTCACAGTCATACATCCATCTGCTTCTCTGAGCATCGGCATCCTCATTACTTGCCATTTTTAGTTTTTCTTCTGTCAGGTGTACAGGCCGAGTGTGGGTCCCCGTTATGAACGGCCCTCGTTTAATAGGGCCTTTTGCTCCCAGCCATTTGGAACTGGCTGGGCAAACGATTGCTTATGCCTTGAAGAGGCATAGCAATTAATCCCTGGAGCACCGAACACAGTGCACTGAAAAGTAAGTAAACCCAATCCACTCCCTAACCTTAACCCTAAGTTTCCCCCTGCAGCCTAACCCTAAGTCCTCTTCTGCAGCCTAACCCTAATTCTTCCCCCTGTAGCCTAACCCTAAGCCCCAACCCCCTGCAGCCCAATCCTAAATCCCTTGCTTCCGAAAATGAATGGATGACTTCTCACCCATTAATAAAAAAAAATCTAAAACTGCTGTTATTTCAAAAAGCAGCTTTCAGCTATTCCAACTTTGTAATGACAGTATTCGGTACAGAGACTTGCAATGGCACACACCCTGGGGGTCTCCACCCTGTACTCAATACACTGTTATAAAGCCTGTGGTACACACCATAATGAGCAACAGGGGGATGAGCCAATGACCACAGCATCACAGGCGTACGCTGACCAGTGGCAAGAGAGCGGCGGTGGTGTGTGAGGAGAGTGTGCCACCGCTGACACAATGAAAGGGAAGCAGCTGTCAGCTCACACTTATTTTTTTCCCATCATTTTGACAAGCTTTTTAACTAGTCTCTTATTAAAGCATAAGTAACACTAGACTTTCATATTGTCTTGAAGATCCTCCAGACTTCCCCAAGCTGTAAAGCGCTGGTCAGCATTTCTAGAGCTGAGGACACAAATAGATGATTGGAAGCAGTTGTGCCCCGTGTTAGAGATGATGAGAAACAGATCTCTGGAGAGAAGACACTGGGAGCAGATCTCTGAGGTCACCGCGCACAAACTGCACCCACAGTCTCAATCATTCTGTCTACGTAACATCATGGAGGCTCCGATTCTCAAGTATAGGGAGGAGATCCACGTACGTCTGTTTCTCGCGCTTTGTTTTAGAAAGGCAATCAAATTGCTATAATTGCAAATTGGTATAGATCACACGTGACATTTGCTGGTAATGAAGCAAAGTGACCCATTTGTGTTTGTTATATTACATGAAATAATCTCTTAACGCAACATGAGCATCGTTTTATCAGTCTGTGTCTTCTTATGACCTGAGAAGGGACAGAATAGTACAGACACGATTCATGACAATGGGCCTGATCCAGAGCTACGGCCGCCGTCGCTAGTACGACGGCCGTAGCTTTAATGCGCATGCGCCGGGCAGATGTTGCCTGGCGTCACTATGGAAACGCCCGATCGTCCTCCAGCGTCCCTACGCTCACGTTACTGCTGGTGGGCGGGGGGAGGTAAGTAAATGAGGGTGGGGGGGCGTGCTAAGCGGCCATACGCTCCTGTGCGAGCCTATGGCCCCCTCCTTACGCCGGCTGAAGTTAGGGTAGCCTCAGTCGTCGTAAGGAAGGGGCCATACGCCCGCACAGGGGGAGTGCCAGTGGGAGTCAGCGATGTAACGCTGAGCGTTAGCACGCTCAGCGCTACATCGTAGCTCTGGATCAGGCCCAATGTAGCCCCGTCCACCATCTCTACTCCACCGCATATACGCAATCTACGTAACAAAACGATACGTAGATTACGTAAAATAATTACTATGCATGCGTAGTAGCTATTATCCGTAAATTACGGACGTATGTGCAATACATCCAGTGGTTTGAATCCGGACCACTGAGGCCTCAGCAATATTTATTCTCTGACGTGTATTATAAAAGCATCGTTCTCATGTAATCGCTCTCGTATGGTCTGATACTGCAGAATATTTGCATGGCGGCTGTGAAGGAGAAGGAGATTGAAGCTGGTCTGGCCCAGGTGATAGATGTTTGGAGTAACCAGTCTCTAAGCTTCTCCGCGTTTAGAGACAGAGGGAACCTGCTGATAGAAGAAACGCGAGCTGCAGAAATGCTGTCTCTGATGGACGACCACCTGATGGTGCTGGGATCATTATTACATAACAGGTAATATGTTCCGTGCAGAGCGGTCAGTGGCTACACCCCGAGATGTTCTCAGGGGCTGTATTTTCTGGTTGATAACATGTAGTGTGTGGATTAACTTGGTATTTACTAATATTATGTAGTTAATAGAATCAGAAGACTGTCCTGTGTTATAACCCATCCACAGCCTGCAATGCATGCAGTGTAATGTATTGATGAGTCTGAGGGAGAAAACCCTACTGTATATCAACCAGATACAAATATAAGCAGCAGATCCATCTTTGTCACTGTTCAGAGACTCGTCCTGGGTCTGGCATCTGCCCCAACACCATAGAAACTTCTACTCTGGTCTCCCGTTTTTTACAGGTATAACGTACATTATAAAGCTGCGATCCAGAGCTGGGTCCATATGCTCAGTCTGACCTCTAGTGTCCTGGAGGAGTGGCTGCAGGTGCAGCATCACTGGCTGTACATGGAGGCTGTCATTGAAGAGCAGTTACCTGAGGTAGGACCTCCGTGGCTTATTATTTTGTATCTAGGGGCGAACCTAAGCATAGCCGTGTCCCCTGGCAAGGGTGCGGCAGCCCTCTGGAGGGCCAGTTGCGTCCAGTTCCTATCAGGCATTTGCGCAGTTTGGACACGGAAGCACGTCAGCCACTCTGCACATCCCCTGCTGCAGAGCGTCTGTTCATCTGGCAGAGCCTCCCCTGCTGCAGAGCACAGAGCGGCGCTCAGCTCCAAGAGCCTCTATAAAGTACCTTCTACCAGCTATCCACTATGCCTTGGAGCACCTCATAGCAGCTGCACCACAGTTACAGCACTTTGTGTCGATATGTCTTTCTATGTATTCTCAGGAAAGGAAACGTTTTCAGAAGATAGATAAGACCTGGAGGAGGATCGTTCAATATTCTCAGGAAAAGTCCAACCTCATCCAGTGCTGTGTGGGGGAGGAATTCCTCCAACATCTGCTGCCTCATCTGCACCAACAGCTGGAGGTCTGCCAGAGATCACTGACCAGGTATAACGCACTATATCACCCACTATAATGCCCCTGTATCACCCTGCTGTGGAATGGAAGAGCTGGGTATAACAGTGCATGTAAAAACTGGCTATAACACGGTACAGTGTATGTAATGCCCAGGTAGAGCTGGGAATAACTGGGTATAACACACTGTTTAGTGTCTGTTTTGACTGAGCATAACACACTGTAAAGTGCATGTAATGACTGAGTATAACACACTCACGATGCATGTAATTACTGGGTATAACACACTGGACAGTACATGTAATGACTGAGTATAACACACTCTACATTGCATGTAATGACTGAGTATAACACACTGTACAGTGCATGTAATGACTGAGTATAACACACTGTATGATACATGTAATGACTTTAATGAAGACAGTCTTGGTAATCCCTAGATTTGTACTTTCACTTTCTTACTGCTCTTTCTAATTGCTGATTTCTTTTTTATCCTTAATATTGTGAGAACAAAACCGATTATGATTTTTTTAGGTATTTGGAGAAAAAGAGGATTCTGTTTCCAAGGTTTTTCTTTGTTTCTGACGCTATACTTCTGCAACTTCTTGGACAAGCAAACAATCCGCGTGACATGCAGGTTATTATATTCTGAGGTGGTTATTATAACACAGTGTCACACAGTCAGACAATCAGATTATTTCATTAAAAAAATGGTTTATGACTGTGTCTCAGTGCTGGTTAATGGATGATCCAAACACTGTACATGATTTCCCATCCCACATACTGACGTTCCAATGGACATATGTATGGGGTTTGATGATAGCTTATTATGTCCTTCATCTTGTCCTACTCATGGGCACATATATTTACGTGGGCTGAGGAATGATATTTCTTACAGAAGTGCAAAGTATTTTTCCCAGGTTTGGGCAACAAAATTATCTTCTTTATTTCACCCCCTGTAACATGGATCAAAGACATTTCATAGACTCGATTACTAGTGTCACAGTGATTCTTGTCTGTGGTATATTGGAACAATGCTTTCCTCAGTGGAAAATCAATATATCATTGCAGCTTATATATGCTAATGGGTCATTATAATGTGCTGAATGTGTTACAGGCTCATCTACCAGAGCTGTCTGACAGTATCAGTGAAATAGAGGTCTCTGGCTGCGTCTCTATAGTATCTGTAATATCTCGGGAAGGAGAGAAAATTCAGGTAAATAAATATTGATTAAAATGACCATTTACCTAAACTTATAAGATGTCCGTACTGAACAGAGAGGTATAACTGAGAGAGACAATGAATCGTAGAGACACACACAGACACACGCTCTGTTACACACCCGCACCCTCATTATATGTGGATTTTACACACTACATAACCTTTCCCAGTATGCTAGATGTCTCTTCCTCTAGATCCTGGGTTTGGCTTTGTCTATTCACATCCTCTCAGTTTAAGCTGTGATGAGTGTTCTGTTAATTCAGCATTAGGTATGTTCAGGACTGGGCTGTGGAGATGTCTTTCATATATGAATGAAGATGTATTTATACACGTCTGTTCCCATATATGTGCTTTATTCTGGATGGTTTTAAGTTCTGTGCAACCTGCAGTTTAGGGAGAAGCTGTACGTCTGCACAGAGAATCCTATATAATATATATTATATAATATTTGTATTACTTACAGTATAACACAGGTCTGTTTCAGAGAGGTTTCAGTACACGAGATGTGGAGGAAAGCCTTTATTCACAATTTAAATTGTAGAGAATCTTTGTTTGTAATTCTTACAACATGCTCAGAACTCTGCATGGAAACCATGGCTGACCAATTCACAGAATCGGACATCTGACTTATAATGATTTACACTCCGGTATAGAATGAGTCCCACATGCATGGCTATAGGGGCAAGATTCTTAGTGCAAATGAGCAGCACATTGGCCACTAGTGTACAGTATGGGTGTTCCTCTAGAGATAGGACGGATTCTCAAGTAACAGTGCCGTGTGAAAGCAACCATACGCACAGAAAAAGTTAAGCTTTCTACCACTCTTAGGTTGATATACTGTATGTATGGTTGTTTGCCAGCCTATGTGTCTCTTAATGTGTTAAGAAGTTTTCCATTATAGAAAACTTCAGTTTACAGTATATTTTTTTTTTATTCAAAATTTTAAATTAAAGTTGTTAAAAACAAACAAATAAAATTTTTAAATAACATTAGTTAAATTAAATTCAAACTTTTTTTTTTTTTTTTTAAATAAATAAAATTATTCAAACTTAATTGCAAACATTTTACAAGTAGATCATTGGTCCAGGGCACATCAAGGGTTAAACTTACAATGACCATTGCTTGATAAAGTCGCTATTCTAGCGACGAAACGCGTTGCAAGAAGCTCCTCCACTTTCTTTACTCGCCAATCTGGCCAGCTTGACCACAAATACCAGCATCTCCTCCAGTCCTATACTTTTGTACTCCCAGTCGGAGTGTGCACACGGCGGGGACGCCCGCTGGCGGCCTTCACCTCTACTGATCCGACATCATTACACGCTGGTGTTATAGCCAGTGTTATCAGCAAGTATTTGCATTCCATGTTTTATTATCTGTTGTTCCATCTACAAATCTTCCGTGTGCCCGGTTGCCTTCGGGCTTATATCGTTCGGGTCTCCATTTTCAGCAGGGGTCTCCATTTCCAACAGGAGACTTTCCCTGCGGGCCGGCCACACATATCAACAGAGACACTGCCTTTTTGTGATACACTGTTCTGAACTTTGCTATTCTAACACACTACCAGTGTACATGCCGTTTATGCTTTCCAGATTCTAAATGTCTCCAGCAGTCTATTCATTACTACCAGCTGTTTGCCTGACTATTTTCATTAGGGGACATTTACTGTATTGTGGCTGTCATATGCAACATTGTATCCACTAAAGGCTCCACAGTGCAAGTTTGAAAAATATCCAACAATCTGCCAAATATACCCAGCTAATCAGCTCTTCGTTACTAATTATATATGCGGACATATCATTTCCATCTATTTAGCTGAGCACTAATTATACTCATCTAACTGGGATACCCTCCGTGGACATTATTGCTTTTTTTTCTTATAATCCCTATGTGTCTGAAATTTGTATATTCATTGCCAGTGCCTTTTTAGCAAGTGGTTATTTTAACCTAGTTTCATTAAATTTTATATGTCTATTTAATTATCTATTGTGTGTATCATTTGCTTGCATCTATTGGTGCAACTTGGATGATTTGTGATTTAAGCGCAGGTTTTTCCTGTTTTAAACTTACAATGTGACAAGTTGAAATATGTAAAAAAAAACAAGGTAGTGAGGGCAGGGTTTAACAGATTACGCTCCTGTGTGAGCGTAGTTACACATAGTTACACCAGCTGAAGTTAGGGTAGCCTTCAGCCGGCGTAACTGTGTGTAACTACGCTCACACAGGGGGAGTGACAGAGGGAGGGCACCAGGGCTACACTAGCCGTAATTAGCGTAGCTCTGGATCAGGCCCAAAGTGTCTATTCAGCTTTTACTCCCTATTGTCTTCATAGAGACGCCTCTGTTTAAAACAAGGTGTTTCTTATATATATATTGTCACACTTGGCGGTACTTATGTCAGGAGCCGTCTGTCAGCGGCTCTCCCACGTCATGCCTGCTTTCCAGCCCTCCAGAGGTGCCATTCCCAATAGTGGCAACCTTCTGCACAGTGTCCATTGCAGCATAGTGTCTGGGAATTGGGCATCTGCACCACTATCCTCTGGTGCATGGATGTCGCCATCTTGTCTCCTGTCATGTGATTCCCAGCAGCCACCCAGATACTGCCACTGCAGCAAACATGATCCCTCCAGCCAATCCATGCACTGGGTGGGCTTTTTAAACCATGTGCACTGATTCCTCAGTGCCAGAACAACTTGGTTTTTAAACTGCCTAGTTCTAGTCTGTCTGGCATCCTACTTCCTGAATTCCTAGCCCAGCTGTTTCTCTAATCAAGCCTGATTCTCCAAGCTTACCAGCAGTACCTGCACTACTAATGATAAAACTCTCTTTCCAGTTGGAGACCCCGGTAAGGATGAAGGGGCCAGTGGAAGCTTGGTTGGGGGAGCTGTTTCTCATGCAGCAGCGGTCGCTGCATGGTGTGATAAAATCCGCAGTCACTCAGATCACCGGCGCAGGATTGACGCTCATTCACTTTATTAATAGTTTTCCAGCACAGGTCAGTTGTTTCCTTATTAAATGTTTTGGGCAAACAAGGTCTAGATTGTTACAGTCTTTAAAGCAAAAAGAAAAATTGATTAAGCTTAAAATATTATCTAAAACTTGGCTGGATCATTGGACCGAATCCAGACTTACAAAACATGGACCTGATCCATACTAACAAGTGCACTACTATGGAAGCAGGAGGAGTCCTATTAATATACACTCATAATAGACTGTCACGGGGCATATAGAATTCTGTAGGCCTGGGAAAATCCCGGAGGGGAAGCGCAGTAACATTCCCAGGCGTGTAATGCTGCCAGTCCTATTGGCATCATAGTGCAAAAGGTTGGAGTCTCATTGGTAGATCTCACCCTTACTTACATGTAGGGATAGATTTACTGAGCTGCGGGAAAAGAAAAGTGGAGATATTGTCCATAGCAACCAATCAGATTCTAGCTCTTACTTTCTTGTCACATACTAAAAAATGTTAGCTAGAATCTGATTGGTTGCTGTGGGCAACATCTCCACTTTTCCTTTCCCACAGATTAGTAAATCTGGCCCTAAAGCCTAGTCTATCATATTCCAGCTGATCATAGCAACATTAGAATTTACCTTAAGACATTTGCACTTATCCATAGCACCCTTCCATGCTGTCATTGTGTGGCCTGCTCTGCACAGGTGAATGCTAGTTACCGATCCATTGTAATATTAGGGATTAGAGCAAGTGACTAGAGTTATAGGAATAGAAGTGTCAGGGAGCTATGATGATGTTATTATAAGCTGTATCTATCATGAAGCAACAACATTTAATATAATGTATAGATTTCTTGCTGTCTCCACAGGTTGGACTTTTAGGGCTTCAGATGTTATGGACACGAAACTCAGAAGAAGCTCTCAATAAAGCAAAAAGCAATGGGAGAATTCTGCAGGAAACCAGCAAGAAAATGCTTAAAATCCTGAACTCACTCACTGGCCAAACAACTCGAGACCTTAATCAGTGCGACAGGATGAAGTATGAAGCCCTGGTCACAGCTCAAGTGCACCAACGGGACGTCCTTCAGGGCCTGGTAATGTGTTTCAATCTATTAAACATAAATAAAAATGTAACTGAATGTGATGATAAGTATGAAGACCTTGGACTGGATCCAGACTTAAGAAGGAGCTTGAAATTAAGAGGGGAAATTTACTCCTGGGCTAAACCATGTTGATTTCAGGGGGAGTCATATTTCATCTGTTGCAAACAGTATTGAAGTTGAGAAGTGGCATTTCCTATCCCAAGTCTAAATAACAGTGTAATAATAACGCTGGTAAGTATCTGTGTAATAATATAATAATAGTATAATAGTATTAGAGATGAGAGGTGATGTTTCCTATCCCAAGTCTAAATAACAGTGTAATAGTAACACTGGTCAGTATCTGTGTAATAATATAATAATATTAGAGGTGATAGGGGATAAATAACAGTGTAATAGTAACGCTGGTCAGTATCTGTGTAATAATATAATAGTATTAGAGATGAGAGGTGATAAATAACAGTGTAATAGTAACGCTGGTCAGTATCTGTGTAATAATATAATTATAATAATATAATAGTATTAAAGATGAGGTGATAAATAACAGTGTGATAGTAATGCTGGTTAGTATCTGTGTAATAATATAATAATAATATAATAGTATTAGAGATGAGAGGTGATAAATAATAGTGTAATAGTAACGTTAGTCAGTATCTGTGTAATAATATAATAATAATAATATAATAATATTAGAGATGAGAGGTGATAAATAACAGTGTGATAGTAAAGCTGGTCAGTATCTGTGTGCAGTAAGCAATTCAAAGCTATATCCTGCATGCAAAGAATACAATTAACTTGACTCCCCCTGCAATCAACATGGTTTATCCCAGGTGTAACGTCCCTCTCTTAATTTCAAGCTCCTTTTTAAGTCTGGATCCAGCCCCTTGTAATTATTGCTGTTGTCTTCTATCTATATATAGTTATAGTGAGGCAAGTGTTACAAATGTATATAAATGCTCCAGTTTTGACAATCTTTACTGAGCATTAGAACACAGGATTCAGCTGTCCTCCAGTCAGTGAGCTATTACTTAAGATCTCACATATTTTTATCACAGATGTATGAAAATAACATTCCAGGTAATGTTCAAGTGCTTTCCTATGAGGCTCAAAAAGGGTCAATAATGGGCTGATAAAAGCAATCATTCAGTTCCAGTGAATGGTGACAATCATTGCATAATGAATGAGAATCAGCACCATGGACAAGAGTCAGGAACACTGCTCAGATCAGTGTGTGTGGAAACAGGCTCATGCTGCTTCCTGCACATAAAGGGAGATTCTTGCGGGGGTGGATAGAAATAAAATAATAATAAAATATAGTGATTGAGAAATCTGAATAGAGGAGAAAAGGAATAAGTAAAGTTGTAGATATAGCTTATTAAATCCACAAAGTTAATAATAATATAATAATTTTAAGTTAAAGTCCTTTAATCATTAAATAAAGAGTGACTTTATAGAGGAAACTTCAGACTAATGGGAATGTTTCAGCTTGTAGCATTATAAAAGTTTTAGAACAAGTGGCAGAGATCACAATGCACCGCTGGGTATGTGTAGTTCATGGAAAGTACAGAAAGCCACACAGGTGTAGTGTCCATACAGTGTAAAATGTATACATGTCGAGCCTGTGTGAATCATCATGTAATGACAAAGACTTCAACCTCGAAACGCAGCCGACCGATGCTGTGTTCTGATGTGGAAATCTCTTCTCGCATGCGAGGCCTGACCATTCCGCATTCCATATGTGGGCCTTCTGCATCAGAACATTTAAGTTTGGGTGCTGGTTGCAGAAGGCCCGTACATGTGAGCAGAGTACAGGGGGTGAATTTAGGATAGCAAACTCCGTAACAGTGGCTAACATATGGAATTTAGACCTTAATCTAGATTCACTCTATGGTGTAAAGCCTTTTCTTTGTTGTGTGATGATTTTGCTGAGTTAGTGTGGATTATACCTGAGACAGTGTTTACATTACATCAGATGAAGATGGGCGTCCAGTCCGCATCAGACTTTGAGTGGCAGAAGCAGATCCGATTCTATTTCCAGCCCTGTCTGGACCGAGTGCTGGTGTCTATCACAGACGTGGACTTTCTATATCAGAATGAGTTTCTGGGCTGCTCTGAGCGTCTTGTTATTACACCCCTGACTGAGCGGTAAGATCAATGATGTGAGTGCACTGATTATATGTCTTATGCCAGATTATGTGTCTATTGCTGTCATTTGCAGGTGCTACATTACATTCGCCCAGGCCATAGGCATGAACCTGGGCGGCGCTCTGTCTGGACCCACGGGAACAGGAAAAACCGAAACCATAAAGGAGATGGGAAAAACACTGGCGAAATACGTGGTGGTCTTCACCTGTTCTGACCAGATGAACGTTACAGGCTTAGGAAGAAAATTTAAAGGTTCAAAATATGTCCAATCTTTGCTTTTCATAAATCATGTAAAACAAATGCCGGGAACACTGAGGACACTTAAGTGTGAGATCCATAGGTGCAGATACACATATATCCGCACCTACTTCTCCGGTCCCCTCCCCTGCCCCACTCCTGTTTTTGGGTGCTTATAGCTCTTACAAGTGCCATAGGATACCTTATCTTACCCCCTAAGGAGGGAAAATACGCCCAGACATTGCTATGCCCTCCCTCCCAACCTAATATAAATACCTCCTAAATCTCCCTGGAGATAGCATCGGCCGCCTCCTTTTACTTTCTAATCTACGTGGGGTCTTTAAAGAGTGCACATAGTGAAGCTCCATCCCCAAAGACTGCATACATTGCCTAGTCAGTTGATTACACATGCACAGTGGTCATTTACCTATAAATACGCACCTAAGGAGCAGCTTTTTAGGTATGAATGCAATATGAAGAACCAGGAAATGGTGGTACTTCTGTATAATAAAAGAGCTGTGATGAGTGAGCAGACTCCTTCATAGCGTTTAGGCCATGAGTTTGATTTCATGCACGAAGCAGCCATTATGGTGAATTCCTGTACATAGTATTTCACAGATGACCCTCAGCGCCAGAACTGTCCTATCATACAGAATGGTGGCTGGCCTTAGAATAGTACAATAAGCTAAGCGGGTTCATGTATAGTGCGGGCAGAGCACAGGAGGCATAATGTGGGTTATAAATGTTACGTATCTGCTGCCTCGTTAATACTCCTGCGCTGTTCTGTCTGTAGGCCTCGCGCTGTCAGGCTCCTGGGGAGTGTTTGACGAGTGTCACAGGCTTCCACTCCCAGTGATGTCTGTGGCCGCGCAGCAAATGTCTGTTGTATTAGCTGCACGGAAACACAGAAGAAATCAGTTTGTGTTTACTGATGGGGATGCCATTGGCCTGGACCAGGAACTGGGAATCTTTATGACAGTGGTAGGTTTCACACATTTCATTGATTCTGACGTGTTATTGTGTGGCGGATCCTGGGGCAAAGTGCAAACTCAGGAATAATATTGTTTTACCTAGAATCCTGGTTGTTCTGGACGTCAGTCGCTACCGGACAACTTAAAGCTACAATTCAGGATGGTTTCTATGATGGCACCTGACCGGCAGGTAATCTTCTGGTGCCTAGGACGCTGCTCACACAGGGTTGCTGAACGAGGCTGCTGTTCTTTATTGTCGGGATGATGTATACAGCATTTGGTAAAGTCCAGCATTCCAAAAAACAAGCATCATTATTTACAATCCCAGGTCCCTGCAGCTAACTATGCACAAAGTTCCCTCTCTGGTTATTGGCCACCAGCCACTAAGCTGGCATTGAAAGCACTGCCCACAGCACTAACCAGCTCTTTGTGGTTTCCTGCCCAACTCTAACTAACTGTGATTAAACCTTCCACCTGTGAGTTCTGTGTGTCTGGAGAATTAACCCTGTGCGCAGTTAAGACTACATACTCACAGCAACATTACAAGTCTCCCTCTTATTCACCTGTGGCAAACTACCTTCATTAAATGAAGACACATTGTCCCTTCTGTTGGTGTCACCAGTAGTGTCTTGTGTTCTGCAAATGTGTCAGTGCATTGCGTGAGTCATGCTGTAGGCGGGTATCACATGACGCAGCAATCACTAGGTCCTAGGAGTATCGGCATATCATGAGGGCAATGTAACCCATGACCCTATCCACCACTGTGCTGTCTTCTGGGTTGCATTATTGGGCAACCTTCTGAATAATTTAAGTTTATTTGTCCTTACATAATACATCACAGAATTTCTGACGGTTCCAATTTATACATTATAGTGTGTTTCCCAATATTGTCCTTTCAGGTTATAATAAGGGTGAAGCTGGCAAGCTGTGGCTTCCTAGAGAGTGTTTCATTGTCTCAGAAACTCTATGCCCTGTATACACTCTGCGAGGATCAGCTGACTAAACAGGTACCTGATTCGGGGCTGTGTCAGATGTCAAAAGATTAAATGACTATAAAGATTTTGAAGAATAGAATAGCGCAGGAATGAGTAGATTTTGTTATTTTTAAAATGTGTGCAATACGGATGTTTTTATATATTTGAGAAATAAAAGTTAATTTTAGAATTATTTATATGGGAATCCTATACCTGTGTGCCCCATATACTGCTCACATTTCTTTTTTTTTTGCATTCAGTGAATTTCAATGTGTATGGGAGCACTAAGTATTCCCAGGTTGATTTCTGTGAGATTTTCATCTGGATCCAGACCTAAGTAAGTGCTTGAAATGAGTTACTCCTGGGCTAAACCATGTTGATTTCAGGGGGATTCAAGTTGATTGTATACTCTGCATGCAGGGATATATCTTTGAATTGCATACTGCATACAGATACTGACCAGCATTACTATCACACTGTTATTTAGACTTGGGATAGGAAACATCACCTCTCAACTCTAATACTGTTTGCAACAGATGAAATATGACTCCCCTGCAATCAACATGGTTTAGCCAGGAGTAACTCATTTCAAGCACTTGCTTAAGTCTGGATCCAGCCCATAGACATTTGTACTTATCTATATTATGACCTGTTGACGTTTTGTACTTGCAATGTTCTGACTGTCAGCAATGCCTGAATAATGCTTTACATCTTTTACATCTATGTAATTTATTGAAACCTTTCTACCATTCACCAATGTTCATAACCTCCTGTTATTGTTAGAGATAAGTTTCTATAAATGACATTTCAGATGACTGAGTAGAGATTTGGAGATGACATAGTTATGGCCAGCCTTATTATGATAAGTGTCTTCCCCAGTTTTCCCCCAATCTTGTCTCCGTCTTTCATCATCGTCCAGTTATAAACATAAATTCTGCAGATTGTTTGTCATAACCTGTAGACTATTGTAGAATAATGATTAGCTTCTATAAGCATCCTATAATATACATTATTTTTAGGTACATTATGATTTTGGCCTGAGAAACATCCTGTTCGTTTTGAGGATATTGAGGGAACAAATAAAGTCTAGAAGAGGAGAGAGTGAGTCTAGAGTCGTTATGAGAGTCTTGAGGGATGTGAATCTGTCCATGCTGGTGAGTAACATTAGATGGGTCACTTCTGTTTGATTGTTGTCTTTTTATTCTCTGTCTGTTGTTCCTCTACTTACCTGTAATTCCCCATTGAATGCTGCAGAAGTTTGGGGTGCCATGTAATGTCATTATAAATAATATAAAGTGACTATTCTTAGAAAACATTGAAGCTGCTATTGCTGAGGTTTCTGGTCTCTGGTGAGCGCTGGTTTTCTCCTTTTCTCTTGGTGGCTTCAGGTTGATGAGGATGAACCTGTGTTCCTGAGTCTGATGGAGAACCTGTTTCCAGGGGTTCAGGAGGATGGCTCCCCATACACTGACCTCCAGGTGGCTGTTGCCCATCAGGTGGAGCTATTGGGACTGGTCAATCACCTGCCGTGGAACCTTAAACTGGTGCAGGTGGAGTTATTTGTTTTGCTCATACAATTTTATATCATATAATAACAATATTAATAAAACAGGACGGATCCAGACTTACACAAAACACGTGCACACACCACTTCCATTACGGGTCTGGAACCTACAGATTTCTGTAATGGAAGTGTTTTTGAAGGCTGGATGAGGCGGGGTGCATATGATGTGTAAGCAGGATAGACGGGGGGAGGTTAGGGCAAATTTCACCCCTTCTGTATTATCCAGACCTTTTTACATGGGGACCAGAGCGTGAAGTGGGGATTTATGGGGTATATATCACTTCTCCCACTGATTTAATAGAAAAATTATACATTTTCATTCACTTCTGTTATTTCTGTGTGTTCATACCACCACTTCTAAATGCCCGTACTGCCTCTTATAAGTCTCCACTTCCACCACTGGTGGGGGCAGTATGAAAATATTAAGACAGGGTCCCTTGCATGCAAGAGGAGAGCACTATCCAGCACAGGAATCTGGGGATCTCTGCTGCTACAGGTCTCAATCCGGTCTACAGACACTAAATATCCAAAGGATTGGGTCATATTTAAAACCATTTCTTATTTTTACCAATGGGCATCTTTTATATTGTATTTTCATCATGAAAATGAACCCACTACCTACAGTAGGGATGGGATTTGCTCCAAAGCTTGTAATTATGAGGCTGTCAGCTGTGAACACCCACATAGAGGCTTCAGATGTCCAGCAAGATGTATACATGTGTGTTATGAGTTCAACAGAAGTAGTATTTGTCCTCACAGGAGCCTGTGTATGTGACCTCATTGTGTTTTATTGTTCTATACAGCAATGCATCCAGATAGCTGTGTGTGTGTGTGTAATATCCAAAGAGTCTAAGTTATATCCAGCAATTCATACAAATAGCTGCAGTCCAGAGGGGGTTGATACATAAGGGGGAAAGGAGAATGGCCCTGGTCCATGCATCGGGCCGGCCTATCCTTCTGCTGTGTTGTGGAGGGAATCATGGAAGAGTTGGTCCTGTTTCTTGCTTCACTTGAGCCTACCGACCGGGGCCCCCCTTAGAGTGAGGACCTAGACTCAGCGGACTCGTTGTGTGTAAGGACAAATTTCATTAGTTTCATTTGATTTGGCAGCTATATGAAGCCTCTAAAGTCCACCATATGCTGATGACGCTGGGAGCTAGTGGTTCTGGGAAGAGCTCAGTTATCAGAGTACTGATGAAAGCCATGACAGAGAGCGGCTCTCCTCACCGGGAGTTGCGCATGTACCCCAAGGCTATTACCACATCTCAGATGTTTGGACGGCTGGATGCAGCAACCAATGACTGGACAGACGGAATCTTCTCCACACTCTGGAGAAAGACTCTGAGGACTAAAGGTAAGAAATGGTTTTGCTGCTTCCTTATCTGACCTACGATTCACAAGCTCTCACTGATGTCAGCAATCGCGCAGCTTATTTCTGGAAACTGCTGCGTGGTAATGGGACTGTCAGCAAGTCGCTCCAGAAACTACTATAGAGACGGGACGGGAAGGTTTGGGACTTTGCTGCTGTCTTTTTATCTGTTTCTTCAAAACTGAAAAGAGTTTTCACATTCTGACACAGATAAACAGGTCTGGATGGTTCTGGACGGTCCTGTAGATGAGGGTTGGGTTGAAAACCTGCATTCGGTGCTGGATGATAGTAGGACCTTGACGTTGGCCAACGGTGACCACCTACCAATGGCTCCACACTGCAAGCTGCTGTTTGAAGTGCACAGTATAGAGAACCTGTCTCCCGGTACAGTATCTGGGATCAGCGTGGTCTTCTTCAGCTCGTCTACTCTTACCTGGAGGCCAATATTACAGGTACTGGAGCCAGTATGTAGTCACCTCGGGAAGAAGGTAGAAAAGTCTTGTAACACAGGTAACATCTTCTGACTATTCAGGAAGGGAACATTTTGTGGAAACAAGTCTCTGTTTTCTCACTTTTCAGGCCTGGTTACATAAACGCAGTGAACAGGAAAGAGACCTGCTGCAGTCCCTGTATGACAGAGTGTATGAGGAAGCCTACACCTACATGCAGCAGAATCTCCATCCACACATGCAGATCCCGGAGTGCAGCTACATCACACAGGTGATTGGCTTCTCTGTGGGACGTATTGAGACAACCGGACGTATAACATATACGTCCGTTGTTTAGCGATTTTTACTACTGCGCATGCGTGGTCATTTTTTTACGTAATCTACATATCTTTTCCTTACATAGATTGTGCGGACTAAAAGACCGCATATACACAATCTACGTAAGGAATAGATACGTAATTATATCAAAAATTTACGCATGCGCAGTAGTAAAAATCGCAAAGCATCGGACGTATATGTTTTACGTCCGGTAGTATGAATACGGCCCTGTGTCTCTATCTCTCTGTGTCTATGGGCCTGATCCAGACCTACGCTCATGTGCGTAGCGTATTTACGCCAGCATACCTGCGATGCACTCCCCTTGGTCATACTTAGTTTAGCCGTGTTACGCCCAGCAAACCCTACCCTAACTTTTATGATCGTAACCGCGGGCGTCCATAAGCTCATTGCGTAGTTACGACGCTTAGTACGCCCATACTGTACGATTTAAATGATTCACCCCGTCCTTGGTGTGTATTTATGGGTTTCGTATGGCAGGCACGCCCCCTCAAGCGGTGTTACGAAGCTGCTACGCTCAAGGCTCATACGCACAGATTTTCTGAGTGTGACATCTGCCCCGCGCATGTGCAGTAAGTAAAAATAGCCGTTGTTACGCTTACGACCGCCGTAAAAACGCACACGAGCGTAGGTCTGAATCAGGCCCTATATCTCTCTGTCTATCTGTATTCTGTGTCTGCGTCTGTATCTGCTTCTATTGTTTCCGCTCTCAGCTTTTCTAAGCTACAAGATGCATTTCTTCTAGTAGAGGTTGAGGGTCAGATCCAGACTTACGATTATGGATCCGCAGCCTTCTGTGCAGGTGAAAGGAGTCCACTCCACACTGTGAACCCTAACTTAAAACGTCCACGCTGTCCTCACTTAAAATGGTGACGGTATGGAAGTCTGTATAGTATGGAGGGTGGTTAGCACACCCTCACTGCACTATTGCCATCTCTCCTCCCCCCACATAGAGGAATCCCTTCCACTGCCTGTCCTATCTCCACCCGTTGTTGGAAATGATCCCTGGATTTAGAGGATGAAGACCCGTCCTGGTAATGCAGCTCTTGCACATGCTCTTTAGCAGTAAGCGGGATGTTCCAAACCCAGCAATCAAAACCCTTTCAGACCAGCTGATATTCCTCCAGGGAGCGTTCCAGAGTGACTGGGGCCTTTCTAGGTCAATGTCATATTCCCAGAACAAGACAAGCTGAGTAGTGATTATATAAAAGATAATCCCGCTCCATTATGTGACAGATACACCCCTGAGAACTCCCAAAGCATCATATCTCTTTTATCCTGTTTAGGGAACACTGCTGACACTGTCAAATGGATATTGTGGTATGTACATAAATCCAGGGTATTGCAGTATGTCAGCTAGCCAGCTAGTGTTAGTAGCAGCCAATCAGCTTTTATTTATCTCGTGCAGGTAAAACACTTACAGTAAGTATTCCTGGTGGCCTGATCATTGTGCATGTGACCAGTGTTCATAGCTGACCTGTAGTGATTGGTTCTTATATCTCTGCAGTCCATTAATCTCCTGGAAGGCTGTATTCCATCACAAGGAGAGGCAGAGGTGTCAGGGCGTCTTGAGAGATTATTCGTATTCGCTTTGATGTGGAGCTTAGGGGCGTCCTTGGATCAGGAAAGTCGGGATCTTCTAGAGGTTTTCCTCAGGACACATAACAGTAGATTGGATTTGCCGACAGCTACACCAGGATTTCACCAACCAATGTTTGAGTTTTTCGTTAATGAAAATGGTAAAATATTAAACACTGGAGTTTTGGGATCTTTTGGAGTTATAGTTACCTGCAAAATATGTTTAATAATTAGATTATGGTTTAGTTTACCAATATATACACACTGGATGTAGAACCTCAATCATGTTATATTCTGTGTAATTACATAGTAAAAAAGATCACTTTGCCTTACATTTGAATCCTGGGCCTCCTGGAGACATTATTCTCCTAGACACATGTGCTGTTGGACACCAGAGATTTGTGGCACTGCCGGCTAAGGTCCAGTTTTCAATGTTGAAAAAGAATAAAGCACTAGGGGGCAGCAGACCTGGGCACCTCTTCTGAGAGCAGAGAGTCCGGTAGCACAATAAAGGATTTTTACCATTTGAATTTTTATAGCACATTATGTTGGCTGTAATTTGTGAGCAGAATCTATCTACATTCAGGTGACTGGCAGCATTGGAATGAGAAAGTGCACGAGTATTCCTATCCGACAGACCATATTCCACATTATTCATCCATTCTTGTACCAAATGTTGACATTGTGAGAACTAACTTTCTAATGGACACGATTGCCAAACAATATAAAGTAAGTCAGACAAACAGTGCAGGTGAGCCTCAGTGTTGCCTTATAGCTGGATTGCGCGTTCTATTCTGTTCTATAGTCAGAAACACAAGTCTAATATAGATAAGTACCTAAAGGACTAGAGCCCTCATGGGGCCTGATTCAGAGGCTGAAAATAAGAACTTAAAGTTACACCTGGGCAAAACCATGTTGATTTGAGGGGGAGTCAAGTTAATTTTATTCTATGTATGCAGGGAGAATGCTTTGCTTTTACTTATTGCACACAGATACCTGATCAGCTTCACTTTTAAACTGTTAATTAGACTTAAGCTCCCCTGAAATCAACATGGTTTAGCCCAGGTGTAACTTTAAGTTCTTATTTTCAATCTCTGAATCAGGGCCATTATTACACCTTATTATAGTACAATAAACAACAAAAAACCCTGTTACTTATATTCAGCTATTCTTATGACACAGCCAATCCTGGCTCCTGTGTTTCTTCTCTTCTCCATTCCATTACTGCTTTGCTCACTGCCCACCAGTCCTCATGGATGGTGTGGAGACACCAATTCAAGTAGCCCTTGAACAGTTCCTTTAACAAAACTGTAAACTGGAGCCAATAAATATTATAGTTCTTCTCACATAGGACATTCTCCTATGTATTTTGTATAGAATGGGATTTTTTAGCCCCATATATTTATTTGTAGAACATGGTCATGTAGCTGTGATTTGAGTTTTGAAGGGCGGGATCTGATTTAAGTTTCTGCTACCTAGGCTGTACTACTGATGGGAGAGCAAGGTACCGCAAAGACAGCCATAATAAATGCATACCTCAGGAGTTACAATGCGGACACACACATTTCAAAGACAATACATTTTTCTTCTGCAACTGAACCTGTCATGTTCCAGGTAGGGTATTGGTTTTTTTTTTAGGGGATGAGGGCGATGATTTTGAATGTACAGTATGCATTATGGGTCATTTATGCATGTGTAATATGCCATCATGGAGCCATGGTTTTATGCCATGATCGTGACCAATGACGATACATTTGTGGTTCAGAATGCAGTACTTGTACCTATGTCTTTCAGTAATACCTCCATTCTGGTCTTGGTGTGCTCACATATTACCTTGGCCGGCAGAAGATTCCTTCAGCGGCTTTGACATTGTGGCTGTTGAAGTTAGGGTCTTGAGGGTTCAAGGCTTATCTTCTAGGTCGACTCCAACAGAAATTTAGTCCAGAAGCCAGCCTTTGCTAAAAATGATCACTTTGATTGGAAACATATATTGAATGGTTACCAGAATAGGAGGAAAGATTTTGGATTTAGGAACCCTTTCATTCCCCTATGTCTCAAATAGGATGATGGAGAAATGAGGATTTTTGTTACTTTAATTTTGTCACACTGTGTGCTTGGCTGATACATTTCTCTCTTCCCCTTGGAGCTTTGCTATACCAACAGAGAAGCAGAAACTTGTGGGTTAATAATAGTATACTGTTATCAAAGCGTTCACTTTTAATGAGGTTCTGTATAATGAGATGCACCATTGAAACTAGATTTAAGGGTTGTATCAGAATTTTTAAAACAACCATTTTCATTGCCATAACTATCCAAAAGCACATTGCTATGGAAAACAAAATCTCCTAAATTCTCTCGTTTTAAAAACTTCTGTGATAGATCTTTTGCATAAAAAACATATTGCGATGACCAGTTTTTCTTCAGACAAAGCAGCAGTCATTCAGTTACATTTTATTTTCAGGGCTTCTTATATTTAAAGTGAATGTGCTAATAATTGTTAGGTCCAACTTGTTTTCTAGATTGAAGTCATAAGACCTTATTCAGAGATCTGTTTCTTTAAAGTACGCAAATATACGCACGGCCGTTACAAGGCAACACCCATGACACTCCCCTCACACGGACGGGTTGACGGTGACTTACGAGTGCCTCGACCACCCTTATCTTTAAGTGTGCATTTCCGAGTTTATAATGCCTCCGTACATGCGTATCTAACTAACCGCGCCCTCACTTTGCTCTCAAATGCAGTGGCGTAGCTATAGGGGTCGCAGCGGTCGCACTTGCGACCGGGCCCCTGAGCTAGGGGGGCCGATATATGATGAGGGATACTGGGGTACTGGACATATGATGAGGGATAATGGGGGAACTGGATATATGATGAGGGATACTGGGGTACTGGACATATGATGAGGGATAATGGGGGAACTGGATATATGATGAGGGATACTGGGGTACTGGACATATGATGAGGGATAATGGGGGAACTGGATATATGATGAGGGATACTGGGGTACTGGACATATGATGAGGGATAATGGGGGAACTGGATATATGATGAGGGATACTGGGGTACTGGACATATGATGAGGGATAATGGGGGAACTGGATATATGATGAGGGATACTGGGGTACTGGACATATGATGAGGGATAATGGGGGAACTGGATATATGATGAGGGATACTGGGGTACTGGACATATGATGAGGGATAATGGGGGAACTGGATATATGATGAGGGATACTGGGGTACTGGACATATGATGAGGGATAATGGGGGAACTGGATATATGATGAGGGATACTGGGGTACTGGACATATGATGAGGGATAATGGGGGAACTGGATATATGATGAGGGATACTGGGGTACTGGACATATGATGAGGGATAATGGGGGAACTGGATATATGATGAGGGATACTGGGGTACTGGACATATGATGAGGGATAATGGGGGAACTGGATATATGATGAGGGATACTGGGGTACTGGACATATGATGAGGGATAATGGGGGAACTGGATATATGATGAGGGATACTGGGGTACTGGACATATGATGAGGGATAATGGGGGAACTGGATATATGATGAGGGATACTGGGGTACTGGACATATGATGAGGGATAATGGGGGAACTGGATATATGATGAGGGATACTGGGGTACTGGACATATGATGAGGGATAATGGGGGAACTGGATATATGATGAGGGATACTGGGGTACTGGACATATGATGAGGGATAATGGGGGAACTGGATATATGATGAGGGATACTGGGGTACTGGACATATGATGAGGGATAATGGGGGAACTGGATATATGATGAGGGATACTGGGGTACTGGACATATGATGAGGGATAATGGGGGAACTGGATATATGATGAGGGATACTGGGGTACTGGACATATGATGAGGGATAATGGGGGAACTGGATATATGATGAGGGATACTGGGGTACTGGACATATGATGAGGGATAATGGGGGAACTGGATATATGATGAGGGATACTGGGGTACTGGACATATGATGAGGGATAATGGGGGAACTGGATATATGATGAGGGATACTGGGGTACTGGACATATGATGAGGGATAATGGGGGAACTGGATATATGATGAGGGATACTGGGGTACTGGACATATGATGAGGGATAATGGGGGAACTGGATATATGATGAGGGATACTGGGGTACTGGACATATGATGAGGGATAATGGGGGAACTGGATATATGATGAGGGATACTGGGGTACTGGACATATGATGAGGGATAATGGGGGAACTGGATATATGATGAGGGATACTGGGGTACTGGACATATGATGAGGGATAATGGGGGAACTGGATATATGATGAGGGATACTGGGGTACTGGACATATGATGAGGGATAATGGGGGAACTGGATATATGATGAGGGATACTGGGGTACTGGACATATGATGAGGGATAATGGGGGAACTGGATATATGATGAGGGATACTGGGGTACTGGACATATGATGAGGGATGCTGGGGGGCTGGATATATTATGAGGGATACTGGGGGAACTGGACACACGATGAGGGATACTGGGGGCACCAGCCTGTCACTCATCTGTCTTCTGTGGACCTGATCATACAGGTTGTTTGAGGTGTGCTGCGCTCCACTGGCACTACGGTAGTGCACCTCAAACAGCCTCTATGTGGGGGGGCCCAAGCTGACCTTTTGCACCTGGGCCCATGAACCTTTAGCTACGCCCCTGCTCAAATGGTCATTTAAATGTATCCCCCCACCTACTTACAAGGATCTTCACACGTGCGATTCACAAGTCCGTGCCTACTGGACTTCCGTGCGTAAAATCAGCGTAGATTGTGTAAATTAATTACTACGCATGCGCAGTTCATCGGATCGTAAAAATACGCACTGAACTTCCCGAAAAAACGGATGTCTGAATACGGCCCATAATCTAGTCACCAGATACAGGAAGGGCTGCATCCAGGTTTTCAGTGGAGGTTTCACTTTATTTTGAGAGAACTTCACTTATGTGTTGTTTTTAAGAAAGGTGATTAATAAAAGACAATTCACCCTTCCAAATATAGAAAAAATGTATTAATTAATGATAAATCTATAAACAAATAGACCATAATATAGCAGGTATATCCAGCTGACATGGTCATAATAAACTAGGATTGTATGCAGTGGTACATGAAATTCAGCCAGAGCCTAGTGCCCATTGCGGTACCCTGATGATAGCATTTCTGGAGGAGAGAATCAGAGTATAGGTAGAAGCCTTTGTAATAAATTATAATTTAGAGTTAGCTGCGCTAAAACACTGCAGCAGAAAACAAATGGGCTAAAAAGGGTCATCCACCCTTAAAAACTAGAAACAAACAAACAATAAATATTCCTTTTGGATAGCGCTGTGTATGAAAAACAATGTGGTATAAACTCAAATATAAAAAAAACCTCTAATAATTAAAAAAATCTAATAATAAAAAAAATAATTAAAAAAAATCTAATAATAAAAAAAGGGGGGGGGCAAGGTGTGCATTACTAGAAAAGAGATACGTATATGTCCATAAACTTCTTAGTAATCCGTGGAAGTCACCATAAAGGATAAAAAGAGAATGTGGATGGTTAATAACATAATTTATTGAACATAACTTCTTAAAATATAAATATCAAGGAGGTTAAAAAACCTCTAGCGAGACCTTAAAAACAAAGTCTGTGTCCAGTGGCACCAGTTGAGGCACGCGGTTCAGAAACCTGCTACTGGACGTATAAACCCGGGAACCGTCCTTGATGGAAACTGCAGAGGGGAACCGAAGAGGAAGCCTTCAGAACGAAGCACTGTGTTTTGGACTTGCTGGATCACCTGCTGACGCGTTTCGAGGCGGACCCCCAATTTTTTTTTATTAGAGGTTTTTTTAATATTTGAGTTTATACCACATTGTTTTTCATACACAGCGCTATCCAAAAGGATTATTTATTGTTTGTTAGAAGCCTTTGTAACATTAGTTCATTAGCTGGATGTGGTTGTATGTTACATGAATCCTAATACAGAAACAGAAGTTTAAATTAATGATATGTAACAGTAAAGCTTCTTCTAATATACAAGTCAGAAGAAAAGGGGACACATAAAGTCAAAGTTGCAATATAGAAATAAAAGGATGGTTTCTCATGAATGAAACACTGCTCATTTGCTGCATTTTACTAATGTATGTTTAGCCATGCAATCAGCAATATGTCACATCATTTCTAGAGGACCATGGAGCGTTATATGGACAGGCGTGTAGGAAACACATATGGCCCATCTGGTGGTAGAAAAATGACTTTGTTCCTTGATGACATTAACCTGCCCGCAATCAACAACTGGGGCGATCAGGTATCCATACACACACATACATAAATATGCACATACTCACATACATATATATATATATATATACACATGCATGAATACTCACATACATGCAGATACACACACATGCATACACACAATACATATACATACATATTCATGTACATACATACAAATACACAAACATGCATACATATACATACATACATATTCACATACATACACACACATACATAAATATACACATACCTACACACATGCATGAATACTCACATACATACATACATACATATTTACATACATACACATAGACATACACATATATATATATATATATATATATATATATACATACTTACATATTCACATACATACACATATACATACATATTCACATACATGCATACACAGATAACAGAATGCTCGATAATATTTCATTCTGACCAGACACTCAGTAATAACAAAGGTTATGTGTAGTTATAGGATCATTCTATAGGGTAATAATGATATAATTACACAGGTCACAAATGAATTAGTTCGCCAGATGATGGAGATGCAGGGAATGTACAGTTTGGATAAACCCGGAGATTTCTCTGCGATTGCCGATGTACAGATAATCGCCACCATGATCCACCCTGGAGGACGCAATGATATCCCGCAGCGCCTGAAGAGACACTTCTCCATTTTTAGTTGCACATTACCATCCAATGTGATAATTGAGAAAATATTTGGTAAATTTTAGAATTAATAGATATTTCCACACAGTTAGGGATTATTTTAGGTCACAGTTCATCTGAATCCATTTCTATCAGAGATATCTGACTGCAGAGAGTCTCTGTAGTATCCTCTCTTCCCCCTCTCTCTCTCTCCCCTCACTTACCCCTCCTCCTCTCTCTCTTTTTCTCTCTCTCTCTCCTCACTTCCCCCTCCTCCTCCCTCTTTTTCTCTCTCTCTCTCTCTCTCCTCACTTCCCCCTCCTCCTCTCTCTTTCTCT
>WWET01003844.1:114486-126723 GCA_011038615.1 Limnodynastes dumerilii | reverse complement strand
CATTGTTATCACTATAAAAATGTAATTTTGTCATAGAACATTCCAGAAATAGGCACAAAAAAGAGGACTGAAGTACTGTAAGTGACAGTCAAAACACAAGAGATATAAGCACTTTTTGAAAATATAGGCATACACAAGCAATAAACCATAGATAAGCAATGTAAAATGACATGTTTTTCAAAAATATACCATTATTAGGAACAGCCACAATCAATTTGGGCAAACTTTTAAAAACCACCAAGCATGACCATGAAAAATAACATGTTGAATAACCATATTACCACAGCTAAGCAACACTAAATACAAAATGGAGGATGCTATGAGAAAAACAAACACAGCTATTTCACAGCAAAACATCAAAAAGTTACAATCACAATCCCAGTCAAAAAATTCAATAAGATTTGTTTGACATGATCTTCCCCCAGTGAATCCATGCTGCTTTGGATCTTGTAAGTTACTGGATTTAAGATACTGTACAATTTGTTCCTTTAACAGTTTTTCCATCAATTTCCCTACTATTGATGTTAGACTCACTGGTCGGTAGTTTGACTCTTCTTCCCTACTTCCACTTTTATGCAGAGGGACTACATTTGCTATTTTCCAGTCCTCTGGAATTACCCCAGTTATTAGTGACTGATTGAATAATTCAGTTAATGGTTTTGCCAGCACCCCTCTAAGCTCTTTTAGTATCCTCGGATGTATCCCATCTGGTCCCATTGATTTGTCCACTTTCAATTTTGAAAGTTCTTTTAATACCTGCTCCTCAGTGAAAGTAGTAGTAATTGCCCCCATTGTATTAATAGTCTTCCCATTCAAAAGTGGACCCTTCCCCTCTCTTTCTTTTGTGAATATTGGAAAGGTTTAATGAAACATGCAGTTCAGACAGGCTGGAGCAATGGTGCAACAAGCAAGTGGTGGACCCAGGTGCTGCCACTAATTGCAGGTATAGTGCAATGATGCATATCCTCCAACATGATCCATTCCATTAGGTACAAAATACTCTGCTTCTCAGTTTACAACTGTCAGTTACTATGGTAACCACCTTTGTTGAAGAGACAAGTAGTTTTTTTTAAATATCAGTTAAGTCATTTCAACAGGTGAGTGACAGTTGGAAGCTCAGGTGCGGAGTATATTGTACCTATTGGAATGGATCATGTTGGAGGATCTAAGTGATGGTCTTGCAAGATGATACGAGACTTCTCTTCATGACCCACAGCTTCATAAACCGGACCCCGGTCATTTTGCTGGCTTCCCCTCCGGTTACTTCACCCAAGAGAGCCACTTATTACTTACCTCTACAAGACTTTCATCCTGCTACTGTGACACATCCATCGTAAGGTGTTGAAACGTTCCTGCCCTCTAGCGATATTGGTTGCAATCTCCTTGCCAACAATTATCCGAAACACAAAGAAATATCTTATAGCTCAAGATGCTTCATTTCCCCTTCCACTCAACTCTTAAGGTAGGTCAACAAAGTGCTATTAAATCATTTAGTTCATTACAAAGTAGACCAAACACAAAACATATTTATAGATTGCCAATTTTACTCAAAGACGGATCACTGGAATCCTGAATAAACATGGAAGAGAAATGACAGGAACAATGAACTCTGGACCACCTATTGAAGTGGTGACTGGCATAGAGGCTAATGAGTGATACGTGTATGGCCAGCACAGCCAACTCTTCTGAAAAACCACAACCAAATATTGTTTAAGTCTTAACAGTAAAGAACCATTGTTTGGGTCCTTAAACATTGACTATTATTATTCTGCCGTTCCATTCATCCTTGTTGCTAGGAGATTATCGTTGTTTGTTGCATAAATTCAATGACATCTGCTTAAATCTAAATCATTGGGGGTTAGGCTTATTTTTTGTTTTTGTTCTTTCCTTTTTTTTTGCCTACTTTATTTACATAAAGCTTATAGGATCTCACTTACAAAGTGCACTGGATGTACGGAACTTTAACACAAGGTTTTGTAGCATTAAATATCCCATTGCTGGTGGATTTTATCATATAGGACCGTAAGGTCTTTAAAGACCGCACGGAGGCAATCTACGTACCTAACTGGTACGTAGATTGCGTAAATGTACTATTGCGCATACACAGTAGTTACATTCATCAATTTACGCACCGGAGCTTTTTAGATGTGAACACGTTCCGTTGATAACAGTGAGGAGAAGGTGGCATGTCTGTAGAACACAGTTTAAGCAATGTCCAATTTGGATGGTATATGACTAAGGCTGGGAACACACCTATGCCTACATGAGGGGGCTGATACAGGGTTTTGGAGTAAGGGCAAAAGAGGTGCAGGTGTACAGCTCGGATAAACCAATTTGCAATGCAGGGGGGGCAAATTCATTTGAATTATTTTGCGTGCAGGAAAAATCCATTACTTTTTCACATAACACTCATTTAGTGCACAGCTTTATGTTTAATCTATAAATTAGAGTTGAGCTAAGAAACTTCACCGCTCAATTCTAATTCTGCTTTCACCGTTTAAATTTGCCTCCCCTTCCAGTTCAACATGGTACTGCTCAGGTCTACACTTACATCTAAAAAAAGGTGTAAGTGCAGACCTGAATCAATTTCTATACCAATCTACCAGCAGATCTCAGATCATTATCTTCTTCTAACCATCTGCTAAAAAAAAATTGTGTCTCTGTACACACTGTACAGATATCTGTCTATGCTGCACAGGAGACTGCCAGAATAGTTGGACAGACGGTACCTGCATACACACTGCTCGCATTTGTCCAACATTGTACCATGATTAATTGTGGAATTAGGAAGTTCATAAAACCAAATCAGCATCATTATCATAAGAGCCTGTATACACTTGCAATAGCTAATGGTCGTAAAGCGTATGATTGACCCTATAACTGGACCCTATAACTATGTTCTCAGGTTTACAGTTGAAGGACTGGATCCAGAATTAAGTACAAACAGCAAACCTGATTCACAGTTAAGAAAATGCGGCTTTTAAGGTGCGTATATTTAAGAAGGTATATACTGCGCATGCGTAGTAACCTAATATACGCCATTTACTTTAGACTTAAGAATGGAACTGTTCTAAATCACCATTAGGAACTTATTTCTTCAAGGTTCGTTGTGACTTAAGAATGAAGGGGCGTGCCGGGAAAAATGAAGAATGAAGTTAAGAAGATTGGGTGGAGAGAGATATTTAAATGAGAAAATACGGGCGTGGTTAAGCTGAAACCTTCTTAATTACCCACCCTATGCACACAACTAAGAACCTAAGGATAAGGGAGCCCTATGGCATTCGTAAGTCGGTTAAGAAGCTCTGCAGTGGAAACCAACTTACACCTTACACAAAATGCAATCCTATATTGTGTGGAACTTGCGGACACTGGACCCTGCTTTAACCTTTATGCACATGACCCTGGGCGTATTGGTCTGGTGCGTAATATAGGAGTGTAAGTAAAGGCTTTACCAAGTCCTTACTATATGATTGTCACACCCAGCCCTCCGAATCCAGAATCGCTTATAGCATATTCCCGTATGCGTCGTACGCAATTGTGTAAAAGGGCTGAGGTAAAGAATTCACGATCCAGTCTGAAAAGTTACAGAAAGGTAGTGAGCAAATAAGTGTTCATTAATAATAGAAATGTCCAATTAAGCATATATAGAGAGAGAGTCAAGTAATGATAATGAAGATGAGGTAATATATAATTTTCAGATAAATAGTTGCATTAAGATCTGGATAATGTATTGAAATTGATTGATTTGGTTGCACAAAACAGTGGATTATTATTAGTATAATAACATCGGCCCGTATCCAGAGTACCGGACATATAACATATACGTCCGGTGTTTAGCGATTTATACTAATGCGCATGCGTAGTCATTTTTTTATGTAATCTACGTATTTTTTTCTTACGTAGATTGTCTAAATGCGGTCTGAAAGAATTTAGCCACACAGCAGTGTTAGTATGGAAAGAAAAAGTGTGTACGTTTGTGTTATTCATGTAATAGAAAGGAAATCCAGATAGCAAAGTAGTTGTAGATAGGATAGATAAGCGATAAGAAGTAGGTTGAGGAATTTGAAAAGTTTGCCTGAAATGGTGTGTTTTAAGGCAGTGCTTAAAAGTTTGGAGAGTAGAAGATAGTCTTCATAGATGAGGAAGGTTATTCCAGAGAGTGGGTGCAGCCCAGGAGAAGTCTTGTAACCGGGAATCAGAGCATTTGGCTAGTGTAGAGGAGAGCTGTATGTCCTGTGAAGATCTTAGAGAGAGAAAATGGATATATATTGAGATGAGTGAGGAGATGTATGCGGGTGCAGTCTTGTTGATGGCTTTGTATACAGCTGTGATCAGGCCTCGGTTCTCTGCTACCGCTGCAACCGAAGCTCTGAGCGCATTAGCATCCAGAAGACTGGATATAGGCCTTTGTTTGGAACAGGCAACACTGTCACTGTGCAGTCTATTTAGTAATATTTACAAGAGAGCAGAGAGAAAGGAATAATACCACAACTATTCTGCAAGCATTACTACATCGCTGTACAGTTTTTAAGTTATAGCAGTTGGTATTTGGTAAATGTGTTCCCATTTACCCCTTCAAACGTCTCAACGTCTTTCAAAAATTATTAGTTTTAAATTTTGCAAAAGTAATATCCTGGATGAATGTACAAGAATTCAAGTGAATCAGGATAATGTGTTACTAATTGCTTGCACATTTTGTGCTTCGAGACACACTAATAATTACAGGTAGATTCTGATGCCATTTCTAACGTCTAATGCATTTATAATTAAGCCTCCATTTTTCTTATTTTTGCTGTTAATTTCCCAGACACTGCAGAGTTACAACTTATTTATATAGTATTTCCACGCAAGTTGCGCAGGATTTAGGCGCGGAATCCATTAGGCGCGGACTTCTGAACCGCACTTCGGGACATACGGACGGAGGGACCTGTGAAGTTACGTTAAGTTGGGCGGAACGAGGCATTTAAATGAGCTTTTGAGGACGCGGTTAGTCATGTACATGGGGCCTGATCCAGACAAACGACCGCAAGCGAGCATACGCTCATCGTAAGCGAAAATTCGGGGAAAACTGCGCATGCCGCAAAGCTAGAATCGTAAAATTAGGCGCATATGTAAAAAATGACGGGGTGGTGAATTCAGGCACAGGCTCTTTGTGTACGTCATGTATGGAAATAACCTGAAATGATGCACTGCGCACGTACATTACAAAGAAACTCCATACGAAGCGCAGCCGCCCCATGCTGTATGCTGCACAGAGCTCATTCTCCGCACCATGTGCACAATGTATGCATGACAGGTGGGAACAGGCATTTATATTGTACAGGAAGGGCTTGGCTATGTCCTTACCTACACACACACACACACACAGTCACACAGCCCCCCCCATATAACACCACCTGTATAGCACACAGTCCCTCCTTATAACACCCCCTGTATACCATACAGTCCCCCTATATAACACCCCCTGTATACCATACAGTCCCCCTGTATAACACCACCTGTATATCACACAGTCCCTCCTTATAACACCCCCTGTATATCACACAGTCCCTCCTTATAACACCCCCTGTATATCACACAGTCCCTCCTTATAACACCCCCTGTATATCACACAGTCCCTCCTTATAACACCCCCTGTATATCACACAGTCCCTCCTTATAACACCCCCTGTATATCACACAGTCCCTCCTTATAACACCCCCTGTATATCACACAGTCCCTCCTTATAACACCCCCTGTATATCACACAGTCCCTCCTTATAACACCCCCTGTATATCACACAGTCCCTCCTTATAACACCCCCTGTATATCACACAGTCCCTCCTTATAACACCCCCTGTATATCACACAGTCCCTCCTTATAACACCCCCTGTATATCACACAGTCCCTCCTTATAACACCCCCTGTATATCACACAGTCCCTCCTTATAACACCCCCTGTATATCACACAGTCCCTCCTTATAACACCCCCTGTATATCACACAGTCCCTCCTTATAACACCCCCTGTATATCACACAGTCCCTCCTTATAACACCCCCTGTATATCACACAGTCCCTCCTTATAACACCCCCTGTATATCACACAGTCCCTCCTTATAACACCCCCTGTATATCACACAGTCCCTCCTTATAACACCCCCTGTATATCACACAGTCCCTCCTTATAACACCCCCTGTATATCACACAGTCCCTCCTTATAACACCCCCTGTATATCACACAGTCCCTCCTTATAACACCCCCTGTATATCACACAGTCCCTCCTTATAACACCCCCTGTATATCACACAGTCCCTCCTTATAACACCCCCTGTATATCACACAGTCCCTCCTTATAACACCCCCTGTATATCACACAGTCCCTCCTTATAACACCCCCTGTATATCACACAGTCCCTCCTTATAACACCCCCTGTATATCACACAGTCCCTCCTTATAACACCCCCTGTATATCACACAGTCCCTCCTTATAACACCCCCTGTATATCACACAGTCCCTCCTTATAACACCCCCTGTATATCACACAGTCCCTCCTTATAACACCCCCTGTATATCACACAGTCCCTCCTTATAACACCCCCTGTATATCACACAGTCCCTCCTTATAACACCCCCTGTATATCACACAGTCCCTCCTTATAACACCCCCTGTATATCACACAGTCCCTCCTTATAACACCCCCTGTATATCACACAGTCCCTCCTTATAACACCCCCTGTATATCACACAGTCCCTCCTTATAACACCCCCTGTATATCACACAGTCCCTCCTTATAACACCCCCTGTATATCACACAGTCCCTCCTTATAACACCCCCTGTATATCACACAGTCCCTCCTTATAACACCCCCTGTATATCACACAGTCCCTCCTTATAACACCCCCTGTATATCACACAGTCCCTCCTTATAACACCCCCTGTATATCACACAGTCCCTCCTTATAACACCCCCTGTATATCACACAGTCCCTCCTTATAACACCCCCTGTATATCACACAGTCCCTCCTTATAACACCCCCTGTATATCACACAGTCCCTCCTTATAACACCCCCTGTATATCACACAGTCCCTCCTTATAACACCCCCTGTATATCACACAGTCCCTAATTACATTACGTGAATGTGCGTATTTTCTATGGTGCGCATGCGCAGTGCGTTCTAAACAGCGATTTTACGTCTCCACCACGCGTAAATTCGCTTCGAAGCGTTGTTCTGGATCAGGCCCCTTAACCCTCAACTTTGGATCCGGCCCTAAGATATTATTTTCATATATTTATTTTATTTCTTTATTTAATTTAATATAAGTTGAATAGCGTACGATTAATTGCATTGCTTTTTAGTATACTAATGTTTATACATGTTTGTACAATGTAACAATACTTTGAATTAAATATAGATTCTTGTTTGGATACATCATGTTATTTAGTTCCCTTGGGCACCATTTTCTTTTAAAACAACAGCTTTGTGAAATGTTAATCTTATGTCTCTGGAAGATAAGTGGGAAAAAAGTATATATTATAGCACACATTCCCTGAGACATTGCATAGAACCATCCAGTTATGGCTTCCATATTTCTGGATAACTGATGGATTCTCGCCATGCGTTTGTTCATCCAGGCTACAATTAAGGGTTTAAAGAATGAAAAGTAGAATGTAACTATTGGCAGACACAAACATTGCCTTTTCGGAGGAGCTGCATAAAAGGAGAACAGGGTGGATTTCAAAGGAATAAAACAGCACAATGAGCTGGATAATGTTCAGAAGAAAACAGGTGGATGGTTATATGTTGTATTATAGGGGGAGTTAAATTAACTGTGTTCTTCGCATGCAGGGACTATACTTTTCTTACAGATACTGACCAGATTTAGGGCCAGATTTATTAAGCTGCGGGTTTTTACATATTAGAGAATGACAGCTAAAATCTGATTGGTTGCTATGGGCAACATCTCCACTTTTCCAAACCTGCAGCTTAGTAAATCTGGCCCTTACTTTTATACGGATATTTAGAGTTTGGCTGGGAAGCATCACTTCTCAGCTCTAATTCAGGGCCTGATCGTGCATTATTAAAGAGAGCTGACTTATGTAAGTCAGACAGTGCCTGTACTACTGAAGCAGAACGCAGTCACCACAAGCGGGGCGCCAGGCTGCCAACCATGTGTACTAGGTATGCATTATGAACCGTATCCAAAGCCATACGCTCCGTAGGTGCACGGGTCTGGCAGTACGCACAAGAGAGGGGAGTGAACTCCCCCTCTCACTCCTCTCTCTCTCGTGCGGGCTTTATGGCAGTTACACTTTATGGCAGTTACACTTTATGGCAGTTACGCCCACTTTACAGGAATCTGGATTTGGTCCAATTGCCCAGATCCTGGGCTACGGCCAACAGGGGAATTACGTACAGTGCGTACGTAATTCCCGTCTATAAGGTTGTGCACATGCGAACAACCTTCTTACGATGCATTACGTTACGTGCGTTGCCTCTTACGAAAAGAGGGCTTTCCCCCCCATTACAAATGTCGTATCTCCGCCGTGAAGGTGAAGCTAGATATGCTAATGATGGGACGAGGCGGGGGAAGCCCCGTTATGATCAGGTAGGCCACATACGTGATCGTAAAAGTTAGGGTAGGAATATCGACAGCGGGGAGGGCGTGGGGCATGCCGGTCGTGCTGACCTCCGGCGCCTGTACAGTAGGTCAGAATCCAGCCCAATGTCTCTACAATGATGTTCCAAAAATTGTACTACCCGGTATGTGAAGTTCAGACATAATGCAGAAATGCGCACACCTGAAATAATAGAAGTCCAGTCCGATTGCAATCGCGGTCCAACCCACAAAAGATTTATTCCGAATGGGAAAGGGTGTAATCCAAGAGCACTAATCACACCAACAGCCAGCACAGGTTATCTCTAACATGAACTTCACTACAAAAGCTCCACCTTCAGGGCCTGAGCATGGCTCTTTTAATAATCAAGGTCAAAGGAAGGTCTTCTGTCCACCTTGGTAGGTGGATTCCTCTGGTCATCTCGCATTCCTTGGTCTTCATTGGATTTCTATTGTCCCATGTCTGGAGGTCAATCAGCATTATGTACAGGTGGTCCTGGCCTAGCTAGCAGGGTCAGTTATCATAACTAAGGTTGCACATATAATATTACATATTATCTATAGGGTAGATCCAGACTTAAGTACGACATGCTGCATGCGTAAATATGGCTGTTTGTGCATACTGCGCATGCATGGCAGATGTTATGCAACGTAACTCTGATCGCACGAAATTTGCTATGAAGGGGGCGTGTCATCACTACGCAAGCAGAGAATACGCATTGTGGGCGGAGGGAGGCATTTAAATTGTACAGTATGGGCGGGGTTAAGCAGTTATGTACAAGGCGATACGTACGACCGCAGATACACAAGGAAAAGTTAAGGTAGAGTTTGTAATTCGTAAATCAACTAAATGACGTGCGTTCCAGAGGAGTTCCCGGTAGAGTGCATTATACTTACTAGTGCGTAACGACGCTACGCGATCGTATTTAAAGGGAACTTATGTCTGGATCTGGCCCTATGTCTATAAATTCCATATGCTATAGCGGACAGTATTCACAATTAAGAGTGAGTTAGGTACAGACAGATCCACACCTAACTCACCTGTATTGCCCCTTGACCTGCCCTCGTTTTTAGGATCCTTATGGCACTTAAGAACCGAGTATATTTTCATGTGTATTTTCCTTCATAAGAAGGAAAATCCGCATGGGGAAAGCCACTCCTCGCCCTCCCCGGCTAAACTAAACCCCCCACTGAATCCACCTCGAGGCGGCATTAGCACGCCTCCTGCTGCCTAAACTACTGCGTGCGGTCTTTAAAGACTGCACAGAGTCAATCTATGTACCTAACTTTTATTGGATTTACTATCATACATTGCGCCCGCAGGGAAATATGTACGAAAACCTATTTATTACCAAGCAGAATCATAGGATTAATAAGCCTGCAAATACATGCAATACACGTGCGTTTTTACCGCTTTGTTATAACCCACGAACAGATTTTACTAAGTTTATCTATTAATATTTTATTTATTGTTTTAGATTTGATTTGACTTCGACAGGTAAATCTCTTCGTACATTGTATATTTCCAGACAGAACGCCAGGTTTTACTAAGTATCAGAAAAATGCATCTTCTAGCTAACCCTTAAGTCCGGTTTATGTCTATAATGGAAACAGAAATTAGGATGGGATTTTGTAGACTTATTCTATCATCAAACAATGCTCCATTCATATGAGTTGATCATGAGATCATGCTTCCCAGCTCGGCAGATCCTAGGTGATAGAATGTCCCATGGAATTGGTATTCCTTTATGAAAACAGGCAATAATCTCTAACCCTGGAGGCAAAACAACACAATAGCCATAGCTAAGGAATGTGATTGATTGTTCAATAAGACTTTAATAAAGTGTACATAAACTTCCAGGGTAGATCTTAACGAGGATCCCTCTACGATCTCCCCATGACTTGGGTCATATACTATGATGTTCCGCTTCCTCGCACATTCCTTTCGCTGGGTAACCAGTGTTCTTTGAGGCAACGGAGTTGCTTAGTTTTAGTAAAATGACATCAAACATAATAATGTCTACAAACCAACACCTGCTATAAATTACTTGAAATCCCAACCTTGTTGTTACATACTGTGAAGGTCCCATCACAATAGATTATGGATCAACCGACGGTGTAACATATCCCTGATCTTAAGAAAACATTGAATGCAAGCCATTTCTCATTTGGTGCGGCGGTCTCCTACTTACCCCTTAAATCCAAGGTTTTAAAGTAAAGTCATCAACCTTAGCTGGCTCTAGCACAATAAGAGAAGGTCAACAATGGGCCATCTGGTTAACCATTCCTCAGACGATAAGGCCTGCAAAGACCTGGTGATCCAGCAGCCTTAGGCAAAAAATGAGTTCAGGACAGGGGATGTTAAAAAGCATGTATAGTATGATACAATGAACATAAGAAAACATAAAGGACTATTAATAATCCCTCTAAGCCAGTACTTTATGAACCTCAGTCAGGTGCAACTATCTCAGAATTCTCATACTGTGTTCCATTATGCCTCATGTTCAGTCAAGTGGATTAATCTTGCGGAAACGTCTTTATGAGGGCAGGATATCTTTTTAAGAGTCCCAAAAAGTCCTCCTTAACTATATCCGGAGTTAAGAAGGTTTGTGTTATGAGAAACCTTTCTTTTAAGGCACTTCTATAAATATGTTTCAGTGTTTTGCTGGCCCTCGCATAGAAGTAAAACCTCTCATATAAAACAGACGCTTTATTCCTAGAAAAAAAATAATAGAATTGAACTCGGGGCAGTGACAGGTCAACGGCAAGTGATGTAATGTTTTATTTGGAGATAAATATATATTGCCTCTATTATTACATAATAGCTTGCTCTTGTATTCCCTCAATACACCACAGGCAATAATGGTTATTTAATGGTTGTTATATAGCGCAAAAAAATATACATAACAATGTAAGCAAAATGGCCCAGATTAAGTAAGACCGAGCCAGATGTTCCACATGCGTTCTTACTACCGTAAGTAACTAAGTTACGTATGACAGTAAGTATGTACAAGAAGGAAAACTCTTTATTTACGATGGTTGTATCCTCGCCATATAGCCGGGGATAGCCATGCAAATGAGGGGTCGGAGGCCGGGAAACCCAGTTGCGAATAGTTGTAACACTTAAGGTCGGAATCTGGACACGTGAGTCAGCAGGGGGTGCCGGGGGGAAGACACTCCCCGCTGCGTGTGTACCTACGGACACCCGCACGCACAATAAAGCGGCCGAGGGTCTGGCTCTGGGCCAATGGGCCTGATCCAGAGTAACGCCCGCCGTCGCTAGGACGGCGGGCGTAAGCGTAAGATCGGCTTTTGAGTGGATCGGGCGTCCGTAGCAGCGCCATAGGGACGCTGGAGGGGACGTCCTCCAGCGTCCCTACGGTAAGGTTAGTGCAGATGGGCGGGGGGAGGTAGGTAAATGAGGGTAGGCGGGCAGGCTAAGCGGCCATACGCTCCTGTGCGAGCGTATGGACCCTTCCTTACGCCGGCTGAAGTTAGGGTAGCCTTCAGCCGGCATAAGGAAAGGGCCATACCTCCGCACAGGGGGAGTGTCGGGGGAAGTGAACGCCGATACGCTGTGCTTTAGTAAGCATGGCGCATCGGCGTAGGTCTGGATTAGGCCCCAGG
>WWET01003844.1:90673-102037 GCA_011038615.1 Limnodynastes dumerilii | reverse complement strand
GGGGGGGGGGGAGTAGGGACAGGAGGGCACAGAAAAACAAAGATAAATAAATGTAAATCAATAATCAATGTATTAATTGTAAAACAGAGATGAAATAAATAAACATATAACATGTCTGAATGGATAGTAACAGATATTATGTGCAGTGACAGCGCAGCGTGCCCACAGATGTGTAGTACAGGTCCCTTCTGTAGCTGATGGTAAGGCTCCCGGTATTTCACACAGAGACGGAGCTGGAGGCACACTGAGACACCGACCACTAGCACAAACAGCAAAGGCAGGGGTACGGCAGTGAAGGAAAAAATAACGTCATCTGAGGACATTAGAGACTTCATGCCAGCAATCTCCTCATATTTACCCCTTTTCCTCCCCCTAATAGCCGTCAGATGAAATATGACTCCCGGGAAATCAACATGGTTTAGCCCAGGAGTAACTAAGTTCAAGCACTTACTTAAGTCTGGATCCAGCCCTAGGATACTGCACCGTATTCAGAGATCCGTTTTCACTGCGATTTCCGTGCGTATTTTTAGGCACGTCTCCACAGCGCATGCGTAGTAACTTTATTTACGTTGTTCACGTAGACTATACCTGTGGAAGTGCCTCACGGACGGACTTGTGAATCGCACTCGGGTAAATACGCACGGGTCTCCCGCGTAAAAAATACGAGGTGTGGGCACGGTTAGATAGATACGCAAGTACGGAACTACTTGACGAACGGAAATGCCCACGTAAAGATAAGGCAGGTCGAGGCACTCGTAAGTCTCAGAAAACCCGTCCGTGTGAGGGGTGTGTCAAGGGCGTTGCCTTGCTACGTCTGTGCGCATAATTGCGTAATTTTCTCGGACGGATCTCTGAATATAGCCCACGTAAATGTGAGCGTAAGGGCCTTTCATGTAACAGTAGCGTAAAAACGTTTGAGGTGGCGAGCCAATATTATGATAGCCATAAGTACGATTAAATTATGCAAATTAGGCGGGGGTTTGCATTTAAATCGTACAGTATGGGCGTGCCTAGCGGCGTAACTAGGCGCAAGCTATACGTACGTGTGCGGACGTGAGTGGTTATGCTGCCAAAAGTTAAGGTAGGGTTTGGAAAGCGTAAAGCGTCCAAAGTACGTACATGGAGGGGAGTGTCTAGGGGAGTGTATAGAAGGTACGTTCGCGTAAATACGCTACGCTAGGAAACGGATTACAAGCGGAGTTCTGGATCTACCCCATTGTCTTTCATTGAGGTAATTCATTTGTCCTGTTATTGTTCACAATCCATTACATGTTTTATTAGCCTTACCTAATGATGCTCTATCTCTGCCACATTTGTGTTGGCTCCGCCTACCAATTATTTGGTCACACCCACATGAGGCCGCTATAGGATCCAGGCCCTTTCTATAGGACGTTATTGCAATGTGTTAGAAATTGCTTTTCTCTTACTTACAGTAATAATAAATAAATAAATAAAAATATTAACAAAAAAAAAATATATATATATAATACATATTAAAAACATTTTTTTTAAATAGTTTTAGTGTATTTATATTACACCTGAAGTGTTTTTACTTGTTGTACTATCAATAATATTTTTACAGTTTACAATACAGTATATAGTACTATTCTTGTGCTACATATTTGGCCACCTAGCTGCTGCATGCTCAAATGCTAGACATCATAATTGGTTGCAATACCAAGGACACGTTGGGCCAGATTTACTAAGCTGCGGGTTTGAAAAAATGGAGATGTTGCCTTAGCAACCAATCAGATTCTAGCTCATGGGTGGCCGAACCCAGTCCTTGTGCTCTATCAATGGTCCATGTCTTCCAGGTCTCCTTGTTGGGGCACAGGTTACTGACTGAAACATTCTCAAAGATCACCAAGTGGTAGTGATTATCTGGGCTCTGACTATCTGAGGAGACCTGGAAAACATGGACCGTTGGTAGATCATGAGGCCCGACTTTGGCCACCCCTGCTCTCTTTTTACATAATAGAGCATGTCAGCTAAAATCTGATTGGTTGCTATGGGCAATATCTCCACTTTACCCATCCTGCAGCTTAGTAAATCTGGCCCGTTGTGTGCTCCTATGGATCGGACACAGCCCGCACGACTTTTCAAGCGCATATATCATGTGCGCAGATTTGAGTTCAGATCTAGATCAGGCCCAGTGTATTTACATGTGTAGGCAAAGAAGGGCTCAAAATAAGCCAGTAAATGATGTGTCCTGCCAAAAATCACACATTAATTACTAAAACCATGGTACAATTAGAGAGAATTATTCTATAACCCTGTGCTCTTGGATGTGTGGAGATTTTGATGGTATCCAGAAGTATGAGATTGCTGGGACTGTAGCTGCCGCTGAAAACGTTACAACTGCAGTAGAGCAAATTACCCGTCATTGGGCTGGATCCAGACCTTGTTAAGTGCATGAACTTAGTTACACCTGGGCTAAACCATGTTGATTTCAGGGGGAGTCAAGGTAATTGTATTCTTTGCATGCAGGGATATATCTTTGAATTGCTTACTGCACACAGATACTGACCAGCTTTACTATCACACTGTTATTTATCACCTCTCATCTCTAATACTATTATATTATTAATATATTATTACACAGATACTGACCAACGTTACTATCACACTGTTATTTATCACCTCATCTCTAATACTATTATATTATATTATTCATAACATACAGAAAACATTTGTAACCACAATATAAAAGAAGTGCAGCCATGTTATCCAGTGACACCTCCCCCACACATGCTCGCTGGTGCTCATTGCACTAGGTCTGAGTAGAATATATATATATCTATATAAATATGAAATACTCAGTATAAGGGTGGTGTTAAATATTGTAAGAAAGAGGCACAGCAATGCGTTTAAAAGCATTGGTTCCTGTACCTTTCATGCCACTCTGTTGAATTCAGGGGGAGTCAAGTTAATTGTATTCTTTGCATGCAGGGATATATCTTTGAATTGCTTACTGCACACAGATACTGACCAGCTTTACTATCACACTGTTATTTAGACTTGGGATAGGAAACATCACCTCTCATCTCTAATACTGTTTGCAACAGATGAAATACGACTCCCCTGCAATCAACATGGTTTAGCCCAGGAGTAACTAAGTTCATGCACTTAACAAGGTCTGGATCCAGCCCATTGTACTGTACATTCTAGAGATGGATTCAGCATACAAACATAAAGGAGATTTCAGAAAGGGGTGTGGGTTCCTCTAAGAATGGCTCTATTTAAATAGAACCGTTCTCTCCCAGCCAGTTTCGAACTGGCTGGGATATCGATTGCTTATGCCTTGACACGGTGCTCCAATAGGTAAGGCTAAGAACCAACCCCAACCCTTTCCCTAATTCTGAACCTAACCCTCCCTCCCCCTCAGCCTGGCTCTAACCCTCCCTTCTCCCTAGCCAGACCCTAACCCTCCGTTCTTTATAGCCTAACACTAAGACCCCCCTCCCCGCAGCCTGACCCTAACCCTCCTCTTCTCTGGCCCTAACCCTCCCTTCCTAAGAGACTAACCCTAACACCCTCCCACACACACACACACACACTAAAAGTCCCCAAAGAGGTTTCTCACATCTCCAGAGCTGTCAGCAGCAGGTCTGCGGCAGTTGAGAAGGGTTCTGAGCAATGAATGAGTGAGAAAGGTGATCACCCATTCATTTAAAAAAAATTCTAAAATGGCTGCCTATTTGAAATAGAGACATCCAAAATGGAACTTTCAGCTGTCTCTATTTCTAAAGCCAGCCCATCAAAGCGGGGACTTTAACCACAGAAAAGGAAGAGGTATTGGTGTGTGCGAATTGCGCTAGTATGTAACTTGCCAAAATACTAAACAAATATACAAGATTGTAAAGTGTTGTTTTGGATGTTAAGTCACTGTTTAGGTACTGCCAGTAGTGAATACTTAGCAGAGCACTTACCTACGTCTTAACTGATCTCTAGATTCATACAACTGTTACCTCCCCTAGAACGTTTTTGAGGATTTTGGAACAGATCGGTGACTTTCCATCCGGAAGCGCTTGCTGGTACGAGCGGCCCTTTTTAGATAAAGATGTCGCTGAAAGCTTTATTTAGGTTGTACCATTGCCTGCTGCTGTTTATAGTGAAAATTTACATTCTGGAAGGGTACCACGCTGAATGCTGTTATTTCCACAAAGTACCCCTTCTGGTTAGGGTTAGACTGTGGGACAGGAAGGGTTAGGCCCTGGAGAGGGAAGGGTTAAGGTTAAGCTTTTAACGAGGATGGATAGGGTTAGGGGAGGGTTAGGGTGTGGCTGCAGAGAAGGGAAGGATAAGGTTAGGGTTAGGAGAGGGTTAGGGTTAGACTGCACGAAGGGGAAAGTTAGGGTTAGAAATAAGAAAATTTACCTGTTGCCATTGGTTCTTCGGGAACCATGCCGGGAATCATGTTTTCTAAAGGCAGCAATTTTCAGCAATTGGCCCTTTATTGCCACAAAGCGATATGTAAGTGAGAGGCATGTTTAAAAAAGGCACAAAAATAACCATTTTCAGCGCTACACCTGCGGCTCAAATATACACACTGAGGGCCGTATGCAGAGCTCCGGGCAATTTGTGTGTTACGGTGCATGCGCACTAATTTTGTAACGCCATCTACGTTTTTTTTTTTGCAACATCGATAGCGTATATGCTGTCTTTAAGACCGCGTCTATGCAATCTATGTTGCAAAAAGAATCGTAGATGGCGTAACACAAATTACTGCGCATGCACCGTAACACACAAATCGGAAAACTCCGTGCGCATACGCCATGCGCCCGGAGCTCTGCATACGGCCCAGAGATCCCAACTCTGATACCAAAAATACAGAAACAAGAGAGTGTATATTCTAGCTCTGGTGAAATGACTAAATAAAAAGAATAGTCTGAGGTTACAGACAACTCTAAATGAGAGATCAAAGAAGCATATTCTCAAACTGGTGTAACTAAATACTTTAAAAAGCAATAATGAAATAAGGAGGATTAAGTAACGACTCAATGATTTATCAATTAGTTAATAAATAAATAAATAAATAAATAAGAACATAAATCAGGAGGAGATAGGTAAGACAATGTAAACGATTAGATCATAAAAGATATATGGATTACAGTTAATAAATAAATAAGTGAAAGTCCAAATCTAAAGGGACTGACTTATTTATTTATTTATGTATCCCTTGAGATTTGGACTTTCACTTATTTATTTATCAACTGTAACCCATATATTTTTTATGATCTAATCGTTTACATTGTCTTACCTATCTCCTCCTGATTTATGTATTTATTTATCCATCTATCATTGAGTCGTTTTATTTAGTCATTTCACCAGCGCTAGAATATACAGTCTCTTGTTTCTATGTTTTAAAGAGGCATCACAGTCGATCTTGGAACTGTTGAGCAGGTGTCACAGTCGATTCAGCATCCTCAGGTCCAGCGTTGACGAGCAGGTAAGTGTATTATATGAAACCCTATCCTGTTAAAGACCAGTAAAGGATGGCAGATTAGTAAGAGAGGGGAAAGGAATTCATGTGTTGGAACTAAAACAATAGTGTCAAAACTGTCATGGATATTCAATGAAGCAAAAGTTAATACTAGGTGACAATAAATACATAAAGAGACCCAAGTAAAGGATTCCACTAAAAGTGAAGGTAAAAACTATTAACTATGCTAAAAAAAAAACCACCCAAATGCCAAATGGACAATACAATGATGTGCACATTCACTTAATTCTCGACTTTCTTCAATCTGACAGGGTCATTTACTCGAATATTCTAATGATACGGCAACATACCGTGTGTTCAACATTACAAAAACTCTAACCCCAACCCTAACTACTAATGAAAGATGCTAAGTACTTACTTGAGGATAATGCAGCAGGACACAGAAAGCTGCATAAGAAGAAGAAGACAGGACAGGAAAGAATAAAAGAAGACAGAGGGGAAGAAGAATGAAGGAGGTCCAGGACAGGAAAGAAGACCAGAAGACAGAAGACCCTGCTGAAGGGATGAAGAAAGGAGGGCCAGCACAGGAGAGAAGAACAGAAGACAGAAGGAATGAAGAAAGGGGAGCCAGGACAGGAAAGAAGAACAGAAGACAGAGGGGAGGAAGAAAGGATGGCCAGGTTCAGAAGAGAAGATCAGAAGACAGAAGGAATGAAGAAAGGAGGGCCAGGATAGGAGAGAAGAACAGAAGACAGAGGGGAGGAAGAATGACGGAGGGATAGGATGGGAAAGAATAAAAGAAGATAGAGGGGAGTAAGATTAAAGGAAGGAGTTCCAGGAAAGGAGATGTGAATATTACAGGTGAGTCTATAGGGAGTAGTAGTCTATGGGGAGTTTTAGGGTAAGGCTACAGGGAAGGGAGTCTTAGGGTTAGGCTACGGGAAGGAAGTCTTAGGGTCAGGCTGTGGGGAGGGAGTCTTAGAGTCAGGCTGCGGGGAAGGTAGGATTAGGGTAACGGAAGGGTAGGGTTAGGTTTAGAGTAATGAAAGGGGTGGGGTGTTACATTTATACAATTCACCACTGCATCTTCGTTCTTTGGTGGATATATCGCTTCTCCTCGGCAAGGCAGAAGCAAAGGATTTCCCAGCCACTTCGCAACTTGCTGGTATAACACAACTCTTTTTCAAAATGGCCGTCCTCAGCAGCGACCCCACACCCGGACAAGAGAGAGAAAAAATACAGAGCAGAGGAAAACTGGATTTTGTAGAGGAGAAGAAAAACAGAGGGATAGGACAGGACAGAAGGTAGAGACAGAGGAGCGGGGACAAGGTAAGTATTTATTCATTGTTATGTAAGTTGGTACCCCTGCCAGGGCCACCATCAGGGGGGGGGACAGCCGGGACTATTGTCCCGGGCCCGGACCTGATGGGGGCCCGCCGATACTTACCTAGTCCTGTAGCAGCAGGTATTGGCGGTATCCTACCTCTGATACTTGCTGCTCAGTGCTATTTAGCAGCTGGCCCATGCACAAGTTTTTCCCTGCGCACCGGCCCGCTGTTAAAGAGTGTCTGCCGGGCCTTGTCCCTATGTGACATCACCAATGACATCACCTAGGGGGCGGGGCCCGCATTTGTTGACGGCAGCCCTGACCCCTGCTGGCCTAATATTATTTCAAAGCTATAACCCTATCAACAAGGACAAAGCCAATATTATAGAGCCAGATGTGATCACTGATGCAAATGCAACCGTAACTAATTTCGTATTTACCTGCTCCATCAATCACAGGCACTAAGTCACACAGAAAAGCAATGCACAAGCCCTAAAAATATTCAGCTAAACTTTTAAGCCACACAGATCCTGGACTAAATCCTAGACAGAACCTTGGCTTTGTCATGAAGTCTCATATACCATTCAGTCTAATGAAAGGCTTTTTGTTTTGGCTCCTATCTGAGCATTTTTGGCAATGCGTTTATACACCAAGGTGGATCTGTCTTGTGTGTCTGGATTTTTTTGCCCCTGGATTTGACAAACAGTTGCTCTGCGATCAATAGAAATGCTGTTCTGTGTCATCTCCAAGGCCAACAAAATTAAATAGCAATGGGCCAGATCTTGAGTTAGCGGGTAAATCCATACATTAAATCCATACGATAGCCTCCGTTAGCCAAGCCTTTAATGTACAGTTTAAGGCCCGTATTCAGAATACCGGACGTATAACATATACGTCCGGTGTTTAGCGATTTTTACTACTGCGCATGCGTATTTATTTTTTTCCGTAATCTATGCATCTTTTTCTGACGTAGATTGCATAAATGCGGTCTGAAACACCGCATTTACGCAATCTACGTTAGAAAAAGATACGTAGATTACGTAAAAAAATGACTACGCATGCGCAGTAGTAAAAATCGCTAAACACTGGACGTATATTTTATACGTCCAGTACTCTGAATATGGGCCTAAATGCCAATGCCCATCCACCATGTGTATCTCTGTCTCCCGTGCGGAGAATGAACCCCATATGAAATGCTGAATTGAGCGGCTGCGTTTCTAAGTACTGCGGCCCTGATGTGACGTACGGAAATAGGCTGACTTTATCAAGTCTGGAGTCTGGCCCAATGTCTTTTAAAGGGGACACTCTTGTAAATGGACAAGTGGGTGACCGTTGCGAGTCCCCAGTCCGACTGCTTTTAGAAAAAGAGACAGAGGAAAGTTACTTTTCGGCTGTCTCTATTTCGAATGGAAGCCCTTTTATATTTTTTTTTATGAATGGGTGAGTGTACTGATCGGCATTCTCAGCTGTTCATTTTCGCTGCAGACCCGCCGCAGATGACAGCACTGGAGAGGTGAGTAACCTCTCCGGGGACTTTCAGTGTTCGTGGGGGTAAGGTTAGGCTCTTGGGAAGGGAGGGTTAGGACCATAGAAGGGGAAGGTTAGGGTCAGGCTGCAGGGAGGGGGGTCTTAGGGTTAGGCTATAGAGAAGGGAGGGTTAGGGTCAGGCTAGGGAGAAGGGAAGGTTAGGGTCATGCTGCAGGTAAAGGAGGGTCAGGCTGCGGGTAAGGGGAGGTTAGGGTTAGGGTAATGGAAGGGGAGGGTTAGGGTTAGAATTAGGGAAAGGCTAGTTTTTTTCACTTACCTATCAGAGCACCATGTTTGGTGCTCCAGGGATCGATTGCTATGCGTCATCGAGGCATAAGCTATCGATATCCCAACCAGTTCGGAACTGGCTAGGAGAGAGCGGCCCTATCGAAATTGGGCCGCTTGAAGTGGGGACCCACACCCATGGGTGACCATTGCCATACATTTGTAGGTATGGGGAAGGCTTCTAAAAGTTAGTTTTCCTCTTTTTTAGTTCCTTTGTAACTTTCCTTTCAGTTACCACTTTATTTAAATACAGGTTTTGTAGCGTGTTTTGTTTTCCATTTTAATAAACTTTGTCTAGACAGGACATTTCTCCCATGTAACCTCTTATCCATTCCTGAGCTACTTACTATTACTCTGCAATTTGGCAAAGGAGAAATGTGGTTTCCGCTAACGATATGATGTTATGATCAGCTGAAATGGACGATTCCTGCATACATGTTCATCAACGTTGCATAGACTGTATGCATTATTTGACTCAGATCTACCGAAGTGTCCTAATGAGCCAAAGATATTAATTCAAATTAAAGGTTAAGAAACTGTAACAAGGAAAAACAAACACTTCATGTGACTGCAGGAATAATGTAAACAGGGAGCATACCGGCGGGAATGTGAGTCCTACAAGAACATTGGTCTTTATTTATTTGTATCTAGGCTGTAATCATCCATCACAAAGCAATCAATCTGGCCAAAATTTTATGTAAATCTATAGCGGCCTGATGGGAGTTTGCAAATAAATCTGATTTTGACAATAAAGTATGACAGTCTGTGAAATGCAGATTAATGTTGACACATGTCATGTGGTTACCATTTTGTGCTCATAGCAGGAATCCTTCTATTGCTACTTCCATCTGTGGAGAGCGGTTGCAGTCTGCCTTTAGAAATAGAGAAGGCTGAATGTTCCTTTTCGGCTGTCTCTATTTCGAATAGGCAGCCATTTTAGATTTTTTTTTTTAATGAATGGGTGTGTGTGGCAATCGGCATAGTCAGCCATTCATTTTTACAGGACCTGCTGCACCCAGCTCTGGTGAGGTGAGTAACCTCTCTGGGGACTTTTAGTGTTAGGGGGGATAAGGTTAGGCTCTTAAGAAGGAAGGGTTAGGGTCAGGCTGCGGGGAGGGGAGTCTTAGGGTCAGGCTAGGGAGAAGGGAGGGTTAGGGTCAGGCTGCAGGGAAGGGAGAATTAGGGTCAGGCTGCGGGGAAGGAAAGGTTAGGGTAATGGAAAGGGAGGGTCAGGGTCAGAATTAGGGGAAGGGTTGGGATTAGTTTTCAGGCTTACCTATTGTTGCACCGTGTTCGGTGCTCCGGGGATCGCTTGCTATGCCTCACCAAGGCATAAGCAATCGATATCCCAGCCAGTTCGAAACTTCGAAGTCTGGGAGAGAACGGCCCTATGGCAATAGGGCTGTTCTCAGTGGAGACCCACACTCTGTGGACAGGAGGGTAGCTGAATGAAGTCAAGTTTGTCTGCAATAGAGCAGTCCTTGTGTTAATGATTGTATGCAATATTAACTGCTTTGCAACTTGTGGAAGTCGGGAGTCAGACAGAGGTCTGGATTTGGCCCACGGTTATGGACGCATTAGTCGTGCAAAGACCGCATGGGATAAGGTAGTGACAAGGGGCCTGATCCAGAGCTACGACCGCAATCGCCCGCAAACGTACGCCCGGGCGTACAAACTTTCACGCCCATAACACTCCCATTGATTGTAACTGCTTACGGCGGCTGAACCCTACCCTAAGATTTCCCAGCGTACGTGCGAATTTTCGTACCGATACGCTGGTCGTACTGGGCTTAGCACGCCCATACTGTACAATTTAAATGACTATCCCTGCCTCTGTGTAGTAACTCCAGCGTCCAGACTCTCTTAGTAAAAAACGCACGCCCCTTCAGCGAAAAATACGCTGAACATTCGCTCGCTGTACGCTCATGTCCTTCGGTCGACCGGAAGTTGTCATACTGCACATGCGTAGTGCGTTTTTTTTCACGAATTTTCGCTTACGATGAGCGTACGCTCGCTTGCGGTCGTAGCTCTGGATCAGGCCCAATGTGTTCAATTCCCTCTCACGTGCGGACTGTCAGACCTCTGTGCCTACAGAACACGCGCAGAGGTCTGGATCAGGTCCAAAGAGTTTAGAAGCACGAATGCCGCACTTTTATTATTTTTATGTATTAACAGGTTTTTATAAAGCGCCATCAGATTATAAAGAATATTTCACATTCACATCAGTTCCTGTCCCATTGGGTGCAGACAGGATGCTATTCCTCATGGGGGCATGAAATGACCCTTTTAGAAGTAGAGACAGCTGAAAGCTCATTTTCCTCTGTCTCTATTTCGAAAAAGGCCGCCATTTAAAAAAAAAAATTTAGAATGGGTAAATTTAATCACCATACTTACCCATTCTTTTTTGGAAACGGCGCCTCAGACCCGTATCACCGACTGGAGAGGTGAATCACACTCTTTAGGGTTAGGTAAACAAAAGGGACTGGGAGGGACAGAGGGGGAAGGAAAAGAAAGAAAGTCACACAGACTGATTATATAAAAGCTCTGAAATCCCTTTAAATTATATACACAATACCAATAGTCAATACAATGGGCCTGATCCAGAATAACGCCCGCCGTCGCTAGGAGTTTTGAGCCGATCTGCGCATGCGCCGGGCAGATGTTGCCCGGCGTCGCTACGGCAACGCGGGTCCGTAGCAGCGCCGTAGGGACGCTGGAGTGGACGTCCTCCAGCGTCCCTACGTTAAGGTTAGTGCAGGTGGGCGGGGGGAGGTAGTTAAAT
>WWET01003844.1:29778-48700 GCA_011038615.1 Limnodynastes dumerilii | reverse complement strand
TCCGCGTGCGACGCCGACAGGGGAACCGTCCTGCAAGTGGTGAGTATAGAGGCTGTCACTGTACTGGTGACAGCCTCCGACGGCCAGGGATGCGGGACCGCCGAGAGGAGAACGCTGCAGGCAGACCGTGGAGCGGGTAAGTGCGGCGTCTGCCGCGAATGTTTGTGACAATACAGCCCCTTCAAAGAGCCATATTAGATTGTGTATGGCTGAGAATCACACTAAATAAATTGTGGCCGTTTTGACCAGAGAAGCTTAGCGTAGCGGGATGTGATTTTGGAGTGGGTATGAGCAGAATAGGATAGCGCGCTCGAAGGGGCTATAATTGCCCACTGTGAGCTGCAGCGGACGATGTTCTGAAGGACATGTTGTTGCAGTTAAGAGGAGGAACCACGTAGTCAATGAATTAAATTGATCACAGACAGAACAGAGGACTCTATGTCAAAACATTTGCACCAGCACCAGGTCATGTCTAGGACCTGAGGCCTGAAACTCAAGCAATCAACGCATTTATATAGTTATTTATATATTATGTTGTTTTTAGTTTTTTAAAATAAAAAGTGCTGAAAAATATTATAATTAAAAAAATATATATATTTATTTGTTTTAGTGCGTTTTAAGTTCAGTTGAAGTGCACACTGTGTTATACACTGTGTTATATGCGGCACGAAGCTAATCCTGCAAATTTATTTTGTGGCTTTTTATGCACACCCCATAGAGGACAGGAAAAAGCGCACTGCGCACCGTCTTTGTGGGAGATTGGATTGGGGCCTTTATCTCTTCAGTACAGTTTTCCTTACAGTGTAATACCGCGCTCTTGTATTTGGTCATGGAGCTACATTAGGCTTAGCTACTATCCAGATCCAGAGCTACGTTTCCATTACGTTGCAAGATGTAGCGTATGTACTAGACACTCCCCTCGCTTGTACATACTTTGCCCGTTTTACGCGTGCTGAACCCTACCTTAACTTTATGCTGCGTAAGTACTGATGTATGTACAGACTGCACGTACAAAACTACTGTATGCTTTAAATGCTTCCCCCCGCCTCCGTAGCGTAATTATGGGTGTCGTATGATTGGCACTCCCCTTCATTCGTAGTTACACTGTTGATACGAGGCTGGTACGTACGTTCAGAGTTACATGGTTTAACATCTGCCGTGCCATGCAAAGTACATACAAAACAGTGTATTTGCGTCAGCGGCCAGCGTAAAAACGCTAGCGTGCTTAGTTCTGGATCTACGCCTATGTGCCTTTACGCTATGTGTCATAATAGGTTGGCATCCAAAGACCCCGTTGTGTGCGCTGTTGGATTGCACACAGCCCGTCCCACTTTTACATACGCTTGTGGCTCCGGCCCAGTGTCTAAGACAGCAGTGATTTTCTCGGTGCCGACAGCTCAATAGATTATGAAATGCTGAGAGAGAGAGAGAGAAGGGCAAATTTTGAACACTAATGCTGCCATTAAAGCTCTGAAGACCATCCACTTATCCTAAGTTTAGATCCGGTGCTCCCTGCATCCTAAACAGACAGCTTGATAACATGCATTCCCACAAACACAACACATTTCCAATCTGCATTCTTACTGCTAAATCCTTCATGTACTGAGGCTCTTCCTGTGATCTAGTTTCCTGATAATATTTTTAATTGAGATCCTCGTATTAGCCGTTCACGCAGGTGACTTTAGTGCTGGAATAAATGAATAAGTATTTCTCACGCGTTTAGATCTGGAAAGTTCTCTGCAATAAGATTTCTATTACCTATTAATAAGTTACTACTCCTTCCTCTTTTTCTGCTGTGGAATAAAGCAAGCCGTGCTCAATTATATTCAGTTACACTCTTTTTTATAATGGCTAAAAAGTTGGTCCACTTATATATGACCTGAACAAGAGACTGAACAACCACCACAAATATTTAAGCTAAATGAACAGTTTCAAGCCTTATGTCAGTTTAATTCATAGCTGCTGACTTCTTGTGAGAGGCGGCAATATGGGGGCGGAGCTTGAGGGTGTGATTTATGCAAATCACATTTGAAGCCCTGCCCCCTGCCTAATCAAAACTGCCTTCCATAGGGATTACTAAAGATGGGACAGGACTTGACCTCATCAAGCCCCACCCAATTTTTTTTTTTTTAGTAGCGCTCAGGGGGGCTTAAGGCCAATGATTTACATTACATTTGTTGCCCCAAACAGAGGTCAGGGAGATTTTTGTCAGCTCTCCCGCGATTCCGGGAGCAATACCTAAATTTTGGGAGTCTCACGATAATTTGGGGACAGTCGGCAACTATGGTTTAATGTTAATATTTCAGGGCTTCTGCAAACTGCCGGGTTGCGAAACAAGACACCCTTGCCATTGATGGCGGTTATCTAGAACTGGGAGCAACCGAAAAAGGAGCAAAGTTACACTATGGCAAAACTACAGGGTCGCTGTCAGAAATGCAGGGACCGTGACACAACTGCTGGGCACCACCCCCTATGTAATGTCATTGGTGATGTCACACGGGGACGGGGCCCTGTAGATCTGCTTTAAAAGTGGGCCAGCGCTCAGGGAATTTCTCCCTTGTACATTGGCTCACTACTCGGCAGGCCCCCATGAGCTCCGATCCTGGCTGTCCGCCCCCCGATGGTGGCTCTGCAGAACTATGTTGAATTGCAGCGATATTTAAAATATCCAAACACAATTAGAGTTGAGAATTGATATTTCCTTTCTAAACTGTGAATAATGACATCTGTTTGCTGTAAAACAGAAAAACTTTCCATACATCAAAAAGAATAATAATGGGGCTGATCCGGGACTGCACGTCTATCTGCTTAATGAGCACTGCGCATGCTCAGAACCGAAGCGAGAACCGAAAGACGGGCACGCTGCTTCCCATCCGCCTGTGACCGCACCCGACTCTACTACGCTAGTGGAACAAGGCGTTCCATGATATTTAAAGAGGGTGTTTTTCTCTTTTGAATAGGAGCAGTAGCAGAGAAAGTTGTCTGCGCTTCCATCAAACGCTTAAAACACCTCAGGGGATGGTGTAAGTGGACGCCGCAGTCATTTTCAGTGTGAATATAACCCTTGTGGGGTTTTTTTTTTTGAATTGGTTCAATAAATAAACAATAAAATAATTTTCCTTTTAAATGTTTTGTTTTATTTACATTTTTTTTTTAGAATACGACTACTATGCTCTGACATTAATGATTCACAAAGCATTTTAAATGCTGCAAATGCAAATACGCAACTGGATAGGACGTATAACGCTTTCGCTATAACAATGGATAAGCACCAGGTCCGTGTACTCACCCTTTCATTTTCCACATTTTCCGTATCTGCCACAGGAGAGGTGAGTAATCTTTGCGGGTACTTTTAGTGCTGGGGAAGGGTTAAAGTGTACTCTAGGGAAGGGAGGGTTAGGTCCGAGGAAAGGGGAAGGTTAGGGTGAGGATCGGACTGCAGGGAAGGGAGGGTTAGGGTCAGGCTGCAGGGAAGGGAGGGTTAGGGTCAGGCTGCAGGGAAGGGAGGGTTAGGATAATAGAAGAGGAGGGTTAAGGTAAGGATTAGGGACCGGGTTGGGGATACTTATCATTCAGAGCACCGTGTTCAGCGCTCCAGAGATCGATTGTTTAGCCTTTTCGAGGCAGAAGTAATCGATTTCCTGCCAGTTCTGAACTGGCTGAGAGAGAATGGCCCTATCAAAATAAGGCTGTTTGTCCAGGGGCAGATTTTCTTCTAGACATAGAAAGTGATGGCAGATAAGAGCCACGTGACTCTTATCTGCCTAGGACTCAGCTCTGATTATTATGAGGCTAGTGATGATAGGTAATGTATGATCTCTGACTTTCCATATATATACAGTATGGAATCCTAATTATGTTTTCACAGAGGAGCGATAGAGGTCAGCAACAGCAAGAAAACCGGCTCAGGAATTAAGTTGCTTTTAGGCACAGTGCTGGAACGTTTCCTAACCTTTATTAAGTGTTTTTAAGAAACTGAAATAGATTTGAGCCGATACACTGTCCATTAACCAGTATTAACTAATGGAAATAGATATATAACAAAAAAGTGCGCACGCTTCCTTAAAACGTCCTATTCACATCAAAGTCTCTAAAAGTCCAGACAGTGAAGATAATTGATGGCGTGTGTTTTACACCAGGTCCTCTTTCAGACTACATCTTACCCTTTAGGTCTCAATGATCCTTTGCTATCGTTAAAAGGCTGTAAAACATAAATCAAAAGAAGAAGGGGCGCCTCATAGGGTAACACAGTTTTATTGGATTAAAAACATTGTAAGCGCCGTATGGAAACTTGGTATGCAGCGTGTATATGAAAGTTCAAGGAACAAAAGAGAGATCCGGCGCTCCAAACAAACATTATATAACACTATGGGCTCTATTTACTAAGAATGCCTGAACGTAGCTCAGGCAAGTTCGAATTCGCTCTCTGAGAACTCCTGAGCTACGTTCAGGCTATTTACTAATACTCACCCTCTGCTGGCTGTCCCGTGATCTGAACTTTNGGACTTTGTAAAAAAATAGAAGTCCCAGCATGAGAAGCACTGCGCATGTGCAGGCTCTCCATGTCGGGACCGGCACCTGCGGGCAGACGCGTCTTCGGTCCGGTAAGTATGTAAAGCTATTTTGTTGTGTTCTTTCATTTCTATTGTTTTTTTTTATTGTTTTTTAATTTAAAAAAAAAAAAAATTTTATTTACATTTTTTCAAGACGTTATTTACTTATATTCCAGCGGTCTACCTATACATATACCCCTTTTTCTCCCCCTAATAACAGCTATTGGGGGAGAAAAAGGGGGTTTTATGGGGAGATTGCTGGAAGAGAATTCTGAATGCCAGTCTGAAATGGCGTTATTTTAACTCTCAGATCAGAGTATAAAACTCCGCTCTGAGGGTTAGTAAATAGCCAGCCCCATTGAAAACAACGGGCTGGCGAGGACAGGTGAAGTTTTGCCGCATGACCATGGAAACTGGTGATTTCCATGGCGGTGCAGCTGTTGTAAATAGCAAAAAGTTTATTTTTGGAGTTATAACTTCATAACTCCAAAAATGAACTTTTTAAAGCTTAAGTAAATAGAGCTGTATGTGTCAGCACATACATAAAAAGGAGGTTTAGGTCACTATATAGCTGTAATGGGTTAAGCTCACCTGCCCAGCGTCAAGGCACCTCCTGTAGGTGAGTCCCTATGCATCTGCTATATGTGTACTCAGGAGGCCTGTAGTAAGACATGCTGCCATTTGAAAAGTCTATATGAAAGTTCAAACAGATGCAGCATTTATAGTGCCGAGCGATAGCTCCGCTACCAGCGTCCTGAAGAGGATCGAAGGAGAGCGTGTTCAGCTTCCATCTTGTAGCCGCCAGGTACTGCAACAGCTGATCCCACACGAGAGGCGTGGGGAGGGGCGTGTCTCCTATGATTTTTGTCATACACGACTTCATCAGGGGGAGTGACAAGGCGCACCACGTATAACGTTTCAATAGTGGTTTACACGGGTGGAAAATAACTGATCATATCCTTTACTTAATGTAAGCTGAACATGCTCTCCTTCACTGGTAACCGAGTTACTGCTCGACACTATTGATGCTGCATCCATTTGAACTTTCATATACACGCTGCAAAACAGGTTTCCATTTAGTCCATATATTCGATATATACATACCCTCCAACATGACCCATTCCATTAGGTACAAAATACTCTGCTCCTCAGTTTCCAATGGTCAGTTACTATGGTAACCACTTTTGTTGAAGAGACAAATTATTGTTTTAAATATCAGTTAAGGCATTTAAACCAGGTGAGTGACAGTTGTAAGCTCAGGAGCGGAGTATATTTGACCTAATGGAAGGGGTCATGTTGGAGGGTCTGTATATATATTTTTCTGACTAGTTCAACAGCCCTTCAATGCCTCACAGTGGTGTCAGAATAAAAAGAGGCCTTGCAACATGGTAACCACTTTTGTTGAAGAGACAAATTATTTTTTTAAATATCAGTTAATTCATTTAAACCAGGTGAGTGACAGTTGTAAGCTCAGGAGCGGAGTATATTTTACCTAATGGAAGGGGTCATGTTGGAGGGTCTGTATATATATTTTTCTGACTAGTGCAACAGCCCTTCAATGCCCCACAGTAGTGTCAGAATAAAAAGAGGCCTTGCAACAGTTTTATATTTATGTGTGTGTACATACACACACACACACACACACACACACACAACAGGTGTCATCGTCCACCATTATGTAACAGTGCATTAACCTTGAATGAACCCATAAAAATCTCCATTTTATGAACAATATAGATTAGCAGTCTCAGGGCTTCACTTCAGGTTGGTGGATTTCCCTTTTTGATCCCCTTTAAACCGTTTTCTTTTGAAATATAAAACAAGATGGAAAGAATCATGGAACAACCCATTAATCCACATTGCATTAACGTTTAATTCAGCATTTTCCACATATACCAAAAGCAGTTGTGAGCATAAAATAAAACCGGAGGTGAAGATCACAATATTGCCAAACGGGAGTCCAACCAGCTTCCCAGTATGATGTTCATAAACTCTGTGTACAAGTGAATGTTGCCTGGAGTTAACAGTTCCCTTCTCTAGGTCTTTTTTCCCCTTTTTCCTTCCTCAGACTTACATGAGTTTGATGAAGAAAATACGGCTGTTGTGTATACACCATCACCACAACTGTGTAAAATAAAGATTTAAGTTGAAATCTTTACCCTTACCACATAAATTTGCTATGAAAATGAACAAGTAGACTGAGTTAGTGACAAGACAAATTTTCATTATTTGTTCTCTGCCGTCTCACGTGACAATTCATTTTTCAATTCCATTTTTAAACACCAAATATTGTAACCACACCACCCAAATAAAATATAAAGTAAACAAAACAATAAACAAAAATAAATTAAAATACACAAAACATCTTGGAGTGCATTGACTAGTTTACACGGGCCAATAATAAGTTCTCAGCCTAAACCACTTCTTGTAATTGTTGCATTATTTTGTCACCGATTGTTTTTTATCACAGTTTTTTTGCCCTGTCCCACAGCCTAAGCCTAACCATCCCCTTATGGCAGCCTTACCTTAACACCATTAGCAACGGTTACTTTGTCGAAATAGTAACATTCAACAATGCACCCGTTCTGATATACAAGTATTCTTTATTAGAAAGATATTGGGCCAGATCCTAAACTAAGTACGCGAGTGATTTTACACTAGCTGCTGACGTAAAAGCGCCCATTAGTATTTGCTGTGCATGCGCACGGCAGATGTTACACCACGTAACTCTGTGTGTACGTACCAGCCACGTATCACCAGTGTAACTACGAACGAAGGGCCGTGACAGCCATACGACACCCATAATTTCGGAGGCGGGGTGAGGCATTTAAATCGTACAGTATGAGAATTTTCGTACGGCCGACGGTCGTACCCAGTGTAGGGTATAGCCGCCGTAAGCAGGGACTTTACTATGGGAGTGCTAGGGGCGTGTAGGTTGATACGCCCGAGCGTACGTTCGCATTCGCCCGTCGTGCGAATTTTCGTAGCGCTGGATCAGGCCCCAAGAGAACACTGATAAGGTCTCAGCCTAAACCACTTGTAATTGTTGCATTATTTTGTCACCGATTGTTTTTTATCACAGTTTTTTTGCCCTGTCCCACAGCCTAAGCCTAGCCATCCCCTTCTGGCAGCCTTACCTTAACACCATTAGGAACAATTACCTTGTCGAAATAGTAACATTCAACAATGCACCCGTTCTGATATACAAGAATTCTTTATTAGAAAGATATTGGGCCAGATCCTAAACTAAGTACACAAGTGATTTTACACTAGCTGCTGACGTAAAAGCGCCCATTAGTATTTGCTGTGCATGCGCACAGCAGATGTTACACCACGTAACTCTGTGTGTACGTACCAGCCACGTATCAACAGTGTAACTACAAACGAAGGGCCGTGACAGCCATACGACACCCGTAATTTCGGAGGCGGGGTGAGGCATTTAAATCGTGCAGTATGGGCGTGGCTTAGACACTTATGTACGTGAAGCCTTTACGTACGTCAGTAGTTATGCTTTGAAAAGTTAAGGTAGAGTTTGGCAAGTGTAAAGCGGCAAAAGTGCATACGAGCGAGGGAAGCGCCTAGAAAATACGCTAGCATAAACACGCTACGCGAGGAAACGCAACACACACTTAGGTCTGGATCTACCCCATTGTTACTGATAGAGCCGCAAATTGCATGTAATTGTTTCCTAAAAATGACCGTTCATTAAAGATTTCATGGTGTCATTTGACATACCCTCCAACTGTACCTATTTAGCAGGTACAGTACCTTTTTTTAGTGGTCTGTACCGGCTAAAATGGCTCTTGTACCGGATTCTAACCCAGCAGTTCCCTCCCCCCCTATACTCACCTTCTAGCCCTGAAACATCTGATCACTATAGCAGAGCTGCAGGGATAGACTGCTATAGCACTGCTATAGTGACAGGACCCTCTCCTGTGAGTTTTAAGCTCATACAATAAGGTGTAAAATACCAATTTTCCAGTAAAAAATGTTGGAGGGTATGATTTGACTGGTTTCTATGGGGCTGTATCAATGATTTGGAGCTACCTATTCCTAAATAATAGAGCAGTTCATGTTCCTGCGCAGTGGTGGAAGAGGCTTACATAGTGTGTGCAACCTCTACAGACAGCTGAGGACTGTAATACTACTGATTTTACACAGCTTTGGGGCTTTTTAAATACTTTGCTGTTTCCTGACATTTGTTTCAAAACATTGAGTCTAACATTTTGTCCCCCCTCTGCTTCTAGGTAAGTGGAGCAGCTTGTATTACCACGCTCCATCCTATTGGACGAGGCTCTGTTTGCATAGCGTCTGGAAATCTTATTAATCTTATAAATGGAAAGAGCAGACACAGAGAGAGCTGTAACGGAATGTTTTACTGCTGAAGGAGAACAGCCTCCCCGAGCTGCTGAAAAGAGCTTTTTTTCTTTCCCTGATAAAGCTACATTTCCATCTGACCTTTGCCAATTAGAAGCAAATCTACAAAGTAATGTACTCTGCTTTAATGCACTCGATAGCCAAAACATGTCACAGGGTATTGTAATAAATGAGTACTTTAATGTTGGGCTTCAACATTTTTTTTAATAGTAGAATATACAGCCAGTAACGTTATGGGTACAGATACCTTGCCCAAAGCTTGTTAAACATGGGGATTATTTTGAACATTCACATAGGAATGCCCAGTCAGCCAAAAATAATACACATACAGAATTCACATTAGCTATGGCTGTGCCGCTGATAGTTCATCCTTACTCCCAGCAGTATATTTGCCAACATTTCAAATTACCCAGGATGCTTTGCTCTATGGCCAAAGTCTATCTGCAAGTCACATGGTATAATGAGCTGAGTTCCCATTTTGTTATCGGAAATAGGAACAGTGACATAAGATCGAATTCGGGTGAGTTAGGTGCGGACAGAACCGCAACTAACTCACCGGTCCTGCCCCTAACCCACTTGCTGTTTTTAGGAACATTGGGCCAGATCCTAAACTACGTACGCGAGCGATTTTACGCTAGCCGCTGACATAAAATCGATGATTAGTATTTACTGCAAATGCACACGGCAGATGTTACGCCTCGTAACTCTGTATGTACGTCCCAGCCACGTATCAACAGCGTAACTACGAATGAAGGGGCGTGACAGCCACACGACACCCGTAATTACGCTTCAGGGGCAGGGCGAGGCATTTAAATCGTGCAGTATGGGCGTGCTTAGACACTTACGTGCGTGAAGCCTGTACGTACGTCAGTAGTTACTCTTTGAAAAGTTAAGGTAGGGTTTGGCAAGTGTAAAACGGGCAAAGTACGTACAAGCGAAGGGAGTGCATAGAAAATACTCTACGTGATGAAACGTAACAAGCACTTAGGTCTGGATCTACCCCATAATTTCACTTAAGAGTGAAACTCCCCCTCTCCCTGGCTAATCCAACACACCAGCTTTTTCCAAGCACGCAGCTTAGTAAATCTGGCCCCATGTGTATTTTTCTTCTTAAAAAGGATAATACGCACAGGAAGTTAAGGAAGGCCTATGGCACTCTTAAATGCCTTAGGTTCTTTAAAAAAACTGGGTGGGGTCCTATTAGGAACTGCCACCTTCCAGGTGCCAGGGTGGGCAGTGTGAACGGGAATAATTTAAGGTGTTCTTGCTGGAAGACCGGTCTCGAGGGGGCGCCTTTGTCAATAGACATTCTGTTGGGGTAGTATAGTTGGGGTTGGGGGTGTAGGCTGAACCCCCCCATCTGCTATTGGGCCACCTAACACTAATTTACGGAGCTACCAAAATTATATAGTCTAATCCATTCAGTTGGTGGTTGGCCCTTACTTTAAATAAACCATGTACCCTTTTCAACCGCAGCTTTGGTTTCCGTGTATTTATTTATGCTTGCGTTTTGTCTGGGTATTATCTAAGGATTCATCTGCCCTTTATAATTTAACAGTACTGTTAATAGAGGGTTCCTATGGGAGCCCTGTAGGACCTAAGCTACACAGTCACTGCCATTCTAGAAAACAGGTCTGGTCCTACAGGGCTCCTGCAGATGTTACCCATAGCAACCAATCAGATTCTAGCTCTCACTTTCCCGTTACATACTAGAAAATGTCAGGTAGAATCTGATTGGTTGCTATGGGCAACATCACTTTTCCTTTTCTACAGCTTAGTAAATCTTGCCCCATGTGTCCTTTAGCTAAGGAAGATACAGTAAAGTAGATTTCAATACCTAAGGTTGGCTAAACCCGGACAGCTTTTTTTGGCTAAAACAATCACTGCTCTGAAAGATGGAAGGGCCCTAACATATCTAATGGATTAGAGAAATTATTTGAAAAGAAGACACCACTGGCTAGTGATAAGAGCAGGCCATGGTATGGCATTATTTCCCATAGTCCTGAGAGTATGGAAAGATAATCTATGTGAGGACAGACCCACCAACATGACCCATTCCATTAGGTACAGTTTAATCTGCTCCTGAGCTTCCAACTGTCACTCACCTGGTTTAAAAGAATTAAGTGATATTTAAAAAACGATTTCCCTCTTCAACAAAGAAGGTTACCATAGTAACTGACAGTTGGAAACTGAGGAGCAGAGTATTTTGTACCTAATGGAATGGGTCCTGTTGGAGGGTATGTGATATGGAAATCACTGGTGAAAAATTACATAATTACATAAACAAGGCAATTAACTTTATTGGTCTTTACAATTGTTCAGAAAAGAGGGAGTATGGGTAACCATAAAGACATGTTACCCAAGTGCCCACCTCTTATAATTCATAGACAGTCAATTTCCGCACATTCTTTTAATAAAATTCATAAAAAAAATACAATTCATAAGTAGAATTTAGCGAAAGATGTAACAAATTATAACATACACAATGAAGACTATTGCCCATATACTGTACTGCATGGGTGGCCAAGTTCAGGCCGCATGAGCTACCAACGGTCCATGTCTTCCATGTCTCCTTGTTGTAACACAGGTGTGTTCATTACTGACTGATACATTCAAAAAGATCTACAGGTGGTAGTGATTATCTCACCTCTGACTATCTGAGGAGACCTGGAAAACATGAACCATTGGTAGCTCACGAGGCCCGAGCTTGGCCACCCATGCTGTACTGTATACGCTGATCCCCTCTTTTCTGTATGATTATCTTTGAACTACGAGCGCTAAACAGTACAGAGAGGCAAGAATAACTATGGCGGTATAGTGGAGCACTTAGCACGTTTTTTCTATCCTTTCATTTACAGAGAGGTAAATAGCACATAATGTGATAATCAGGGTTATCCCCCCAGCTCACAATGACTGATCTGAGAGAAATTATGAACGATAAAGTTATCGGAAGCAAAGTGTTTATGGGCTGTTTTGCCTGTATTCTGACAGATCTTCTAAGGGGTAGACTAGCAAAGCATTTGAATGTTTGCAAATAAATTCATAGAATGAATGGTCTAGAGCAGCGGATCTTTTGGTGTGTGCCTGTTAACTACTATAGAATTGGGTTAAGTACTACTGACCAATCGCGTTAAAGCCTCATTACCCTCTCCTTTTTTACTGTGTTCACAGATCCGGTGTGAGTTAAGTGCTGACAGATCCGCCCCTATCCCACCCCCCTTTTTAGGTACTTTATGGCACTTACGAGCAATAGGGCTACCTTAACAATCCGTCTAATGTCTGCACAGACCATTCCTCTCCCCGCCTCCCCCCATCCCTTCCCCCTCCCACTTCTACCTAATCCCTCCCCGAGGCAGCATTATGCCGCCTCTTTCTACCTAAAATACTCTGTACAGTCTTTAAAGACCACACGGAGGCAATCTACGCACCAAACCCCAAACTGGTACGTAGATTGTGTAAAGGACCTACTACGCATGCGATTTGCTTTTGCGATTTGCGCCGTGCCTAATGAGATCCGTAAAAAAGTAAGAAAAGTGGGTGGCGTGAGGCATTAAATAGGGCAGTATGCAAAGTCTGCACATACTTGATCAAAATCTGCACACAGAAACACACAGAGAGTTAAGGTAGCCCTATGGTGGTAGAAGTAATTAAATATCCATAAGAACAAGGGGGTGTCATTGGAGTGCAAATCCGCGCTTACTTATTTCCTTCTTATGTGTGGATCCAGTCCTAAGGGCCATATCCAGACTTAATAATTAAATGTGTATGCATGCCTCCGTTGCAGAGGCATTTGTAGGGATTTTGTGATCCTAAACAGGGCACTCCCCCTGCACTCCTACGTATGGAGGGTAAATCTCATGTGTACATGGCGCACAGACCTGCCTCCCGTGCGGAGAATGAACTCCGGTTGGAATGCAGCACCAGAAGACTAATGTATGGAAATAGCCTGACGATATAATGTCAGGATTAGGCCCTAATAGACATGTTCTGATGATGCTTGTTGGAAAGTACACACAATGGAGTTGATCCAGACCTACGCCGCCCGCCATATTTGCCGGCGTAACTACGGCAACACTCGGGCGTCTGTAGTAGTAGCGTAGTAACGGCTGAGGGGGGGCGTCCTTCGCCGTTACTACATAAAGCTTAGTGTAGGTAGGTGGGGGGAAGTAGTGTAATGAGGGAGGGAGGTGTTTTAGTAAATCCGCTACTGTCCCAGCGTATTTACCCTCACTTACGCCGGCTGATGTTAGGGTAGACTTCAGCCGGCGTAAGCGAGGGCAAATACGCAGGGACAGGGGGAGTGTCGGGTGGAGTGCATGCCGATACGCTGGGCCTGATCCAGAGCTACGAAAATTCGCACGGCGGGCGAATGCGTACGTTCGACCGTGCGAATAAACATGCACGCCCCTAACACTCCCATAGTAAAGTACCTGCTTACGGCGACTATACCCTACACTGGGTACTAGAATAAACATGCACCGCCCTAACACTGCCATAGTAAAGTACCTGCTTACGGCGCCTATACCCTACACTGGGTACGACCGTCGGCCGTACGAATTTTCGCACAAAATACGCTGAGCGTACGGGCTTAGCACGCCCATACTGTACAATTTAAATGGCTATCCCCGCCTCCCTGTTGTAAAACGAGCGCCCAGCCGACCGTCGTACTGAACGCACGCCCCTCGAGCGAAAAATTCGCACACAATACGACCACTATACGCTCATGTCGTCCAGCCGACCGGAAGCTGTCATACTGGGCATGCGCAGTGCGAATTTTCGTACGAAAATACGCAAAAAACGGTCGTACGCTCGCTCGAAATCGGCCAATTTCGTAGCTCTGGATCAGGCCCGCTGTGTGTTAGTACGCACAGCGCATCGGTGTAAGTCTGGATCAGGCCCAATGACATCTTGGAAAAGAAGATGGTGAGCATTAAAGAAAAAAGAAAAAAATGAATTGGACATCGTGCCAATATACTGCATTGAATGCACAGCAATCCGATATACAGATAAGATACGATATCCCTTGCAAAATGCCTTGTATGATGGTCCAGTTGTCTTACCTGGCAGTTGTATCAGATACTGTCATTTGATTTATTGCACCATGTGTATGGGGCATAAGGGACTAATACAGTGTTAGGGGTAACTGCACAAAAAGGCCACGTCTGGACAGGGCCGTAACTAGATATTTTGGTGCCATGGGCGAAACAGGGCACTGCCCGCCCTCTCTGCCCCACTTTCTGCCCCCATCCACTCCATTGCCGGAGAGCCTTCCAGCTTGGTAGTCTGGATGCAGAGGATCTCGATCCATGCTGGAAGACATGGGCGCGAGTGCATGCGTGATCGCGAAATTCCGGACGTTTCCTGCTAGTAACGAGTGGAAAACACCCCCTTTTGCATGTCTGGACCCAGTCCATTAATATATTGAACAGCTTCATTTTAGGCTTCAATTCAGAGCTGAGCTGGGAAACATCTCCACATAACTTCATGGGCTCCAGCTGCAGTTCAACATGGTTGTGCCTCATATTCTTTCTGTTACACCCAACTCTAAGCCCCTAAGTGGCCATTGTTTATCACATGGGCCTGAGCCAATAACCCTAAATACAAGGTGAAATATGACAAAGACCAGCGGTGACCAGATGATTGCTGACCCTACAAGTTTGTCTCTGGAACTTTTCCCCTGTCAGTAAAGGTCATTTACTAATGGCAACTATTTGCACAAATGTCCTTAATTGTTCCCGTCCTGTATAACAAGGACCACATGCCCGTGCATTTAGCTTTATCCATGGCTGGGTGAAAACGTTATACATAACCTTTTGGAACCTTGTAGGAACATGGGAAAATGCAGATGGCAGAGAGTCCGTTCTGTGCAGGGTGACATCTAGCTGCTGCTTTCAGGGGCAAAAACACAGCACTTTCCTTTGCAGAATATTTTACAGCTCTTCTCTACAGTCCTACAGTTACCTGTTTAATATCTGGATTTGTTGTGGAACACTCCTATTGGTAATAACGATGAGCTATATAACAACTGAATATGTGAATGCTTTAAGTAGCTCCATATTGCTCCAAGATAGAAAAGGTCCCGATATTGGTGCCGAGGGTCGCCATCAGGGGGGTAAAAAGCCAGTCTCCGTCCTGGAGAGAGAGGGGGCCGGAGATTCTCACCTTATTTCTCCAGCAGCAGGTATCAGCAGTATCCATCCACCGATACTTGCTGCTGGAGAGGTGTAGGATTTCCCTGAACCTCAGCCCGCTGGGAATCAGAACTGCGGGTCCACAGCTCCCCACCCCGACCCCTCTGTGATAACACAGGTGTGTCAAATAGGAGGCTGAACACCGCAGCCCATGTTCCAGGCTCCAAAACTCCCGGTAGCAGCCCTGTCACTCACATCTCCTGCTGGGACAGATAATCCTGGCAGAAGGGGGAGGCCCTTGCTCTGCTAGCGCCCAATATTTTTAGGCATGACATAAGATCAAATAATTGTATGTGAGCATTCCTTGTATGATTAGTGAACTACCCTTTGCAGGTCCAGAATATAGGATTGTACTTGTGTAATTTCGCTTTAGCTGCAGAGAACTTATGGGCGATGTATTTACCTAATTCTGGATCCGGTTCATTGTACCTGTATTACAGTACATGCCTCTGCAGTGTAACCATCTGCCATGGTGGAACGTCAGAAAAACCGGATCTCCATTACGCAGAATAGACTCATACCTTCCAACATGACCCATTCCATTTGGTACAAATTAAATGACTCTGCTCCTCACTTTCCAACGGTCAGTTACTATGGTAACCTCCTTTGTTGAAGAGACAAATAGGTTTTGAAATATTAGCTAAGTCATTTAAACCAGGTGAGTGACAGCTGGAAGCTCAGGAGCGGAGTGTTCTGTACCTTATGGAAGGGGTCATGTTGAAGGGTATGTAGACTGCCGCAAGAGTGCCCTCCAACTGTTATGTGAGACACTCAAACAGCCTGGGCTATGAAGGTATCGGGTGGTCAGTGTCTAGGTGCCAGAACGGATTATGACATCACGAGACTTGTCAACCAATGAGTCAATTTCCAATGAACACCTGAAGTGCCCCCTCTAAAGCATAATGGCTAAAATCAGCCATGATGGTATCAACTATTTATAGAGGCCCCATTGTCGTGTTTCAGATCAATGACGTGGCATCTCCACTATGCACAGACAACAGGTCTATGTTAAAGACACTTCTTACCTTCTTTTAGGAAGAAACTCAAAGCTTTTGACATATTTAAAACATAAATAAATATCTTTTCTGAATAAACATGCAGCAGATGGTTTAGTCATTTGGACAAAGCCCTGCAGATTAGAAGAACATCTGCATGCAGTCATAGTTCCAGGTATTAGTTACCACGCAGACATTCATACTTTACTGTGCAGGTAATAGAAATACTCGTCCTTGGGTTCAAAGTTGTCAGTTGGTTGAATGGAGATGTATTAGTTTTCCATCGGCCGGTTTAGTATCCTGAGAAGATTTGTAGTAATATATTATACAGAGTTCATATAGAATGCAGGAGAGAAACGCTTCATGCTTAGGATCCTCGGTGATTCCTTCTGATATTCTATATTTTTGTGCTGGTCACCATGATGATAAACAGAAAAAATATCTGAGCTTCTTCTGAACACAAAGGGCCGTATTCAGGGGTAGATCCAGACCTATGCGCTTGCTATGTTACCTAGCGTAGTGTATTTACGCTAACGTACCTTCTAAGCCCTCCCCTTGCATGTACGTACTTTGGCTGTTTTACGCCTACCGAACACTTTGACTTTACACAGCGTCTGTACAGACGTACGTATAGGCCTCACGTACTTACAAGCCACAGCACACCCTCACTATACGATTTAAATGCCTCACCCCGCCTCCGAAGCGTAATTACGGGTGTCATATGGCTGACACGCCCCTTTGTCCGTAGTTACGCTGCTGATACGTGACTGGCACTTACACTCTGAGTTCCGTGGCGTAACATTTGCGGCGCACATGCGCAGTAAGTACTTATGTGCGATTTTACGTTAGCGGCTAGTGTAAAATCGCTCGCGTACGTAGTTTTGGATATGGCCCAATAGGCCTGATCCAGACCTATGCTTGAGAGCGGAGCGTATTATCGCTCCAGCGTAAAAACTTTCACACCCACGACACTCCCCTTACCTTTACCTTCGTACGCCGGCTGAACCCTACCTTAACTTTTTCCGGCGTGGGTACGAATTTTCGTAGCGATGCGCTGATCGTACCGGGCTAAGCACGCCCATACTGTACAATTTAAATGACTCCCCCCGCCTATATTCCTTAACTCCAGCGTCCGTACTAACTTCGTAATATAAACAGTCGTCGGAAAAAACGCAAAGAATACGGACGCCTGAATCGCCGCTATGAAAAGGTCTTTGGAATGACCGGAAGTTGTCACTCTGCACAATCCGCAGTGCGTTTTTTCTGCCGAATTTACGCTTACGACCAGCGTACAATTGCTTGCGAGCGTAGGTCTGGATCAGGCCCAATGTTCCTAATCATACACAGGCCGTGTGCGTATGTTTGCGTTTTTACGCTATCTGCGCATGTGCATGGCAGATAAAAACTCATTACACATGGAGTTAATCTCTGTGCCTAATTACATCCATAAGAAGGTTCGTGCCAGTGAGAACTAGGATACACAAAGTAGGGGCGGGTGGCATTTCAGTTGGGCAGTATGGGCGCTGTTATGGACTTTTCTTTCTTACTTTAGCAAACTCTGCACAAACATACACTCGGAAAGATAAGGTGGCGAAAGTCAGCTACAATCTGTAAGAATGAGGGAGTGACATGGGAGAGCACCTGCCGCTTAGGTGCGTAGTTAAGCGAATCCGTGAGATCCTATCTTCTTCAGTATAAGACATATTTCTGTTACTTGGTCCATAGTTCAGATCAGGTGATCCGCTTCCCTCCCTCCCCCCCATTTTTCTGCACATGCATATGCACCCCTACTGCCCAGAACGCATTGGGCTCTATTTAGTGTTGATTTAAATTTTTTTTGAACGAAGCTGTTCCAAGCTCGCTTCGGCTCGCAGCGAGCCCGGCAGCTTCATTTATAAAATTTATGAATACTCACCCCTCCGGCGAGGTCCCGCAATGATCTCGGTGCAGAGACTACATTGATGGACTTTTCTCATGCGCAGTGTCTTCATACCGGGTCTGAAATCTTCACATTCGGACGTGTCTCCCGGACAGGTGAGTTTTTCTTTTTTTGTTATTTTTTTATTTTTTTTTACATTTTTTTTATGTTTTTAGTGTTTTCTTTTTCTTTTTACTTTACTTTTTTTTTTTAACATTAGTGCATACTCCTTTATCCCAGTGGTGTCCCCATACATGCCCCCCTTTTACTCCCCCTAATAACAGCTATCAGGGGGAGGAAAAGGGGGGAATATGGGGAGATCCCTGGGATGAAGGCACTAACACCATCATGAGATGCCGTTATTTTATCCCTTGGAACGAAATGATAATCTCCTCTCCGAGGGTTTGTAAATTGTATGAACTGCCGGCCCGCATTAAGAACAACGGGCCGGCGAAGACAACTTATGTATAAGGCCATCGTCATGGAAACAGCAGATTTCCATGGCGATGGCATTGTGGTAAGTGGTTCAATTTTAGTTGACAATGTCCGTTTTACAGTAAAAACCGGCATTATCACCGAAAAATAAAGTTTATAAATAGGCCCCAAAATTTGTGACTTATCTAAACTTTAGAGAAATGACACTTCCAGCAACTCCCAACAGGGGGATGTTTCCCTTATCACAGTGTACAATAAGAACATGCCCCATCCATGTCTACTTCAAAAAGATCTATTTAAAAAACTAGATTGAATGCTTTTACATTCCCTGGGCCAGATTTACTAAGCTGCAGGTTTGGAAGTGGAGATGATGCCTATAGCAACCAATCAGATTCTAGCTCTCACTTACCTATTACATACTAGAGAATGTCAGCTAGAATCTGATTGGTTGCT
>WWET01003843.1:115045-136649 GCA_011038615.1 Limnodynastes dumerilii | reverse complement strand
TGTTACGCTGAGCGCTACAGCGCTCAGTGTAACATCGTAGCTCTGGATCAGGCCCATAATGTCACCCTCATATATGGACAGTCACTGATACCCAGCAAAGGAACAAAACCAGTAAAACCGGTGCCCCAGCATTCAGTTCAAGGAACGATCTGCAGAGAGCTGCACTCTGCAAAGGCTAAACATACAGCCCCCAAAATGTACATGCATCAATCCAAACAGTTTTAGTTAGTGTAATCCTAATTATCCTCTGATCGTTCTGTATCACAGATAAATTGTCCGTTGAATAAAATAGTTTGTGGTCTCATTAGGGTTGTACAGGTAGCGATGATGCTTTTAAGGTAAGTAAAGAAAACAGTTTGATTTGCACTAACTGCTTCAGTGTGCTGTCTTTGCTCTCCGTTATGCACTGCTTGCTGTTTATTTTAATGGTCTTTCTCTTGTTGGTATGGGTATGTGTAGTCCGTGTCGTTTTTCTCCCTTCTTGGTTTGACAGTCCAGCTGCTGATGTTTTTCTTAGGTACAGAATGATCAGAGGATGAGCGCAGCAAAGCAATAGTTAGGATTACACTAACTAAAACTCTTTGAACTGATACCCAGCACATTGAACTCATCACCCTCTACATAGACACTATAAAACCCCATATATGTACAGTCACTGATACCCAGTACATTAAATAGATAACAAACTGCTATAACACTATATCAAAAATAAACAAAGCATAGAGTTTTATAAATTAGATGCTTGGGACTAATTGCTATGTTTAACACAACCCAGTCCATCACTGATTAGGAATCAGATTGTAAATATTTGCGGCTAGATTTACTAAACTGCCAAAAAGGAAAAGCGGAGACATTTGGGTAGATCCAGAACTCCGCTTGCAATACGCTTACTCGCGTAGCGTATTTACGTGTACATACCTTTTGTACACTCCCCTTGGCACACCCCTTCAATGTACGTATTTTGTCTGAAATCTGCTTTCCAAACCGTACCTTAACTTTTGCTCACGTAACCGATGTCATCCGCTCACGTACGTATGAGCAACACGTATTTACGCAGGTAAGCACGCCCATACTGCACACTTTAAATACAACCCCTCACCTACATAGCATATTTCAGACGTATTTTAGACTCACGGAAAATTGGCACGCCCACACGTAAGAATTTACGTGACACATACGTGAATGGCCCATACGTTCACATTTACGTTACGTTACAGAGCGTATTTTCTATGGTGCGCATGCGCAGTATTTACCAAAACGCGATTTTACATCTCCGCCACGCGTAAATTCGCTCAAAAGCGATGTTCTGGATCTGGCCCATTGTCCATAGCGACCAATTGGACAATATTTACCAATACTTACCCCTCTAGTGAGGTCCCGTGATGGTCTGTGGGTCTTTTGCCGGAGACGCTCGGTCCCTCTCATAGATGAAGTCCCGCGCATGCACAGTAGCAAACTATTGGGACTTAAAAAATTTGAAATCTTAAAAGTTTGCTACAGTGCGCATGCGCCAGGACTCTGGGCCTGATTCAGACTTAAGAAGGTGCTTAAAATAAGAAAGTAAAGTTACTCCTGGGCTAAACCATGTTGATTGCAGGGGAGTCATATTTAATCTGTTGCAAACAGTATTAGAGTTGAGAGGTGATGTTTTACAGCCAAAGTCTAAATAACAGTGTGATAGTAAAGCTGGTCAGTATCTGGGTACAATAAGTTATTTAAAGATATATTTCTGCATGCAAGAATACATTTGACTTGACTCCCCCTGCAATCAGCATGGTTTAGCCCAGGAGTGACTTTCCTCTCTTATTTTAAGCACCTTCTTAAATCTGAATCAGGTCCTCTAACTTCAGTGAGAAGACGCTGTGTGCCAGGAAGGTAAGTTTAACTCTTTATTTTCCTCTATTTCTTCCCCGCTTTTACCCACCGGAATATCCATTGGTGATAACAGTGGGCAAAATATATATTTTAATGATAGAATATATTAAAATAATAAAAAAAAATAATAATTATTATAAAAAAACACACACAAAAAAATATTTAATATTTTTTATTTAATATAAACATTCCACCGGCCTCCCTATACATACCACTCCCCCTTTCCTCCCCCTAATAACAGCTATTAGGGGGAGGAAAAGGGGGCTTTATGGGGAGACCTCTGAAATACTTCTAGTAGAGCCATCTTCAGATGGCATTATTTATAGTATCGGCGCAGATTCTTTTAATCCATGGCGATACTTATTAATTACAGGGTTCAGCCTGTCCGCATTCATTAACCGCCGGTTCAGCCGGTCCGCAACCATAAATAGCAGATCACAGGACCAAATTATTAGTCATGAATGATAGAATCTGTGTAGATATAAAGGAATCCGGGTTAAAATACAAAGTCTGTTGAAAACTGTAATAAAGTACTTGAGATGATCGAGTGGCCACTTTGATATATTATAAACTGATGTAATTGATGGTGGAATATAAACAGTGGTGATATTATTATTGTCTGTATCCAATTTAAAGCTTCAAACGGCAAAAAGTACAGATGTATAGCCAAGTAGGTCACCAATATAGGTAAAGTTACCCGTAGGATGTAGGAGATGGTCTTTGTCCGTATATAAGACCATCTCCTATCTCCTACATCCTATGGGTTTTTTACGGTTTGGGTTGTTTTGGGCTTGTTTTTAATGTCTCAGTTGCTTGTTTTATGTTTCAGAGTTGGCAACACTGCTTACAGACTTGTATAGCTCAAAGGGGAAACTCTTCTTGCAGAGAGCTATTAACCCTTATTAGGACAGACTTCTTCAAGGAAAAAAATGCAAGAGTTTCCCTTTTGAGCTATACAGGTCATTAGTCTGAAAAGCGTAAACTCTAATAGCGCTCACAGCCAATGCACAGAAGTGGAAGTTGCTTGTAATGCAGCAGCAGGCAGGGAGTCACAGTGATATTTGTACTGGCTCTGCTGCTACTATTGCTGGGGAGTAGTAGAGACGGGGATCGGCTGGACCTGATGTGCACGGAGAGCGGCCCAAGCATTAAGCAGAGATCTAAAGGCAACTCAGTGTTACAGTTAAACTCCTATTTGCAGCATTGAGCTTTGACCTGTGCTTTAATCTCTATTTACTGTATTGCTGGCTGTACATGAGTTAATGTGTGTGTAACCTTCGGTCTGCACATTAACCCTACTATAGCCAGCAATACAGTATATAGAGATTAAAGCACAGATCTCAGTGCCACAAATAGGAGTTTCATTTTAGCACATAGGTTTCTTTACATCTCTGCTTAATGCTGCTGATTACTAGAGCCCCGGCTAATGTGATATGTCCCCACACACTTCCTCCATAGGTCCAGCCATTGCTCTCCCTCCACCTTCCACCCATCCATCTCATAGGGTAGCTAATGCTGTATTTACCCCCAGTCTCTCTCTCCTGAACCTCATCCTGTCAGAGATCGCTACACATGGCAGCATGTTTATACCACTATAGAGCTCTGTATCGAGCAGTAGTAGTAAGCACATTATATATAGTCCCATATATGCAGAGCTTACATTGAGCGTGTAAGGTTGTACTCAGCATTTATAGGATTAATCAGAAACCCCCCTCCCTCTAGATGGCACATGCACACACTTTCAACACGCTTCACATTCAAACATCCCGCACCCAGACTCTTCAGTGAATAAATTATGATTAGTGGGGCGGGAAATTCCTCTCATAGCAGTCGGAGCTTGAAAAATCTCTTATTTTAGGGAAATGTCAAAACACTTATTTTTACAGTGACCCCAAAATACCCCCCAGCCCACCAGGAGGAGTTTTTATGGCTGACTTCTCCTCCAGCAGGCAGAGGAAAATCTATGTTGAGGGAAGTCAGCCATCTTGCTCCTCTCATGTAAAGGCAATCTGAGTGCACCCAGCAGAGGACTCCACAATTTCCTATCTCTATAATAGGTCACATTTTCCCAAATTGTAAAATTACTGTCATTTTCTCTAAAACCTCACCCCCAAAGGCACTCCCCAGGAACATTATCTACTTAACAAAAAAAAAACAGCTAGTGAAAAGGACCCCTGTACACTGAGTTCTGCCTTTCCAATTATATGTCAATGTAATGTAGCTTTTGAAAACAGGAAGTATTATTATTTAACTATAAATTTTGGCATGCAGCACCAGGAGACAATTTTGTATGGACTGGTGGAAATTTCATGTTAATGTGTAAAACACTTTCTGAGCAACAACCCCTCAAACACCATGCCCCCCCTCTGACCGAAAGTCAATAGCGGAATGCTGTTTATTATGGTAAACCTTAATATAAGCTTGCCTGTGTGCCCAGTAACAATTGCAATCCACAGTCTAATACAAAGTCACTCCAAAGAATACTAGCACTGCAGGGCTATTGAGTTCAATAAATTAATATATTTAATTATTCAAGACCTGCAGTGCCAGTATTCTTTTGAGAGACTATATACTATATATATACACACATAATGGGGTAGATCCAGAACTCCGCTTGCAATATGTTTACTCGCGTAGCGGATTTATGCGTGCGTACCTTCTATACATTCCCCTTGGCAAACCCCTTGAATGTATTTGTATATATTTGGTCCAAGATCCGCTTTCAAACCCTACCTTAACTTTTGCCCATGTAACCGATGTCATCCGCTCACATACGTATGGGCAACACGTATTTACGAAGCTAAGCATGCCCATACTGTACACTTTAAATACAAACCACTGCCTATATAGCGTATTTCAGACGTATTTTGGACTCATGTAAAATTGGCACGCCCACAGTTAAGGATTTACGCGACACATACGTGAATGGCCCATACGTTCACATTTACGCTACGTTATGGAGCGTATTTTCTATGGTGCGCATGCGTTGTTCTTGATCTGGCCCCTAGAATTTAAAACAAACCCTGTAATATTTTTTTATTCCTAAAATATTATATAATTACAAATGACCAAAGCACAATACACAATACACCCATGTGTGCTTGTAGTGTCTTGGTAGGTGCTAAGCATGCTAGAAAGACACAAAATGTAGGTATTTTCCTGACTTCCCTGTTTCCTGGCCTATATCCTGCCTTTCCAATGACCCTGGTACAAAAAATTAGAAGTTTAAGTACGATCCATATGCAATAAAAAAGTGATATATAATCTTCAGTATTGCAGTCAGAGTAATGGAATAAATTGTACCTTTCAGAATCTTTCTGTGACCCTCAGCAGCATCTCAACAAAGCACTATGCAATATTATCTTCGCCATCATGTTTGGACATCGTCATGAATACGGACACAAGGATATAGACACTGTTCTGACTCATATGACTGACACATTTATGATTGTCAGCTCCGTCTGGGGACAGGTAAATATCCATAAATAGAATGACAGGTACATTCATTTCTATTACATTTTTAACAATACAAGAATTCAGATACACACAAGGTCAATGTTTAGTAGCGACTGATGAACCATGGGAAATTGGTTATCCATGGCAAGTATACCACACAATTAAAGTGCTGATACACAGTAGTCCATAATCACAAGAAGAAATCATGCTCCCACAACATAAAATAATAATTATAAATTCACATCACATGGTGTCACAACACAGACATTACCTGAGGTCTATGTGACTTATATGTGAGACAAACATTCACCTGATCTCTTATTTGTATTATGGCTTCTTACAAATAAGTTGTCACCATCAAGACTATTCTCAGGAGGACTTAAGTTCTCCTATACACAATTCTAACACAGTATACTTCAATATATCACAATATTCATAAACTCAAAATGATCTCGTCTGTAACCACTAAGTAGAGTTTAATAACTAAGGACCTGATTTTTAAGAATGCGATAGGTTCCTAAATATATGCAAATAATAGCAATGAAACACCCTCGGCACGCCCCCGGTTTTTAGGTTCTTATGTGATTAATGAGTGCCATACGGCACCCTTAACTGTAGTTTCCCATTTCAGTGCGTAGTGCGTCTATTAAGGATCGCAAGTTCATAACCACACCTTCGTTGTGTGATTTAAATGCCTCCCTCCACCCATATCTGCGTATCTTCCTATTTAATTAAACTTAGAACGCCCATTTCTGCGTATGTTACTACGAAACTACAGATTTTATGTTTGTAGGGCCTGATCCAGAACTATTCCGATGCACTGTGCTTACTAAAGCACAGCGTATCGGCGTTCACTCTCTCAGACACTCCCCCTGTGAGGGCGTATTTTCCCTCGCTTAGGCCGGCTGAAGGCTACCCATCTTCAGCCGGCCTAAGCAAGGGAAAATACACTCGCACAGGAGCATTGGTACGCTAAGCCCTCCCTCCCTCATTAAACTAACTCCCCACCCACCTTCACTAACCTAAACGTAGTAACGCCGGGCTGTGCTGTCTGTGACTTCCGCCTCCATAGACCATTTGTAACTTTCTGTGAGCAGTTGTGTCCTCCGTCAATGCGATTCTTTATAACCGCGCCTCCATGCATTCATTTAAATGCCTCCACCCACCTACTTTTATCCAAATTTTCCTGTGCGTCTGAGATGCGTATGTCCTAAAGTGCGATTCACAAGTCCGTTCGTGAGGTACTTATGTGCGTATAGTCTGCGTAAAGTACGTAAGTAAAGTTACTACGCATGCACAGTTGATCCGCATGCAATTCAACTCAAAAACAGGTCTCTGAATACGTCCCAAAATGACTGGTTAATATCATCGCCTTGGGCATGTTTCTATATTTATTTGTCCTGAGTACTAGGAGTACTATGCTGATGATCTTTTCCTTTATCCTTTTGTTATTGCTACAACCATTTCACATTTTGACCCTTGCATCTGTCTTCCAAATTCCATACACCAATATTGGTCGGTATGATACTTTATCATTATTATTTATTAACTTCTATGAAGGGACCATTTTCCAACTGATTGAAATGTAAATTTCTAGAATTTACAAGATCCCATGGGCCTGATTCACACTTAAGAAGCTGTGGCTTCTAAAGCGCGTATCTGGCCGAAATGACCTATTGCGCATGCGTAAAAGGTCATTTACGCTAGCCATTTAATTTCATAGTCATTTACGTAGCCAATCGGCACATAGATAGCGTAGATGCGGTCTTTACAGACCACACGCAGGGATTTATGTCCCTTGAGGCGGCGTAATGCCGGCGTAATGGAGGTGCAATGTCCGTATGGACATTACACGGAGACTTAAGGTAGCCCTATGGCATTCGAAAGTACCATAAGGTACCTAAAAATGGGGGGCGGGACAGGGGACGGGAGACTGAGTTTGGTGCGCATCTGCAAGCACCTAACTATTAAGTGTTAATCAGGCCCTATCTTATTACGCAGTATTTACGACCAAATAGCACAAGAGAAATGTAATTACCTTTTTCCTTGATAGATTATTAATTATGGGCCGTATTCGGAGTTCTGTCTTGCGATCGGGCCACCAATATACGCACTTACGGAGCAAGTTACACTCACCAAAATCCCAGTCACCCCCCTTGCTTTCTCCGCCCGGACGTAGACTTAGACCTGCATTGACTTGCCCTAAATAACCGCACTCACTTCCAACCTTATGTGTCTTAGGTGCGTATATTTGCGGCCCTATAACTGTAAGCGCACCCACTTTCCATCATCTAAATGCTTACCGCCGCCCATTTCTATGCTATTCCTTCGGTGCATATAATTCCGTCGAACTTAGGTGCGGATTTTTCCACGCCCAATTCACAAATCCATCCCTTAGGCATTTCCGCGCTTATCCTCTACGTTGACGGCATATAAAAGTTACTACACATGCGCAGTTGATGCACAGTTGAGCCGATCTTAAAAATACACATGGAACTTTTGTTCTGAATACGGCCCAATATCATCATCTAAACTATACTTTTCTTTTCATGGAATAATGATCACTATTTTTTTCTGTTATCTTACTAAAGTTGTGCCTTCCTCAATCCACAAATGTTTTGTGTGCCCCATTTATTTCCATCAGGTGTATGAGATGTTTCCATGGCTGATGAAATTTATTCCTGGGCCTCACCAGAAGATAAATCATTTACTAAAGAAGCTCAGCCAATATGTAGACAGCAGAATACAAATGAAACTAAAGACTTTGGATCCTAATAACCCGAGAGATTATACTGACGCTTTCCTCATTAAAATGGATAAGGTACAAAATATATCATCTAAATGCAGGAACTGAAGGCCAAGATAGATTGCTGAAGTTGCGGAAGGAGGGTAAATGATGGGAATGAAGCAGCTATAGTAGAGTATGACTTAAACAGGGTTGTGGCCACGAGCCATAAGCAAAATAAACTTTCTATAGTCACTGTGCAGAGATCATTTAGAGCTTCACCATTTAGGAAGAGAGGGCTGGATCCAGACCTAGTTAAGTTTAGTTACTCCTGGGCTAAACCATGTTGATTGCAGGGGAGTCATATTTCATCTGTTGCAAACAGTATTAGAGTTGAGAGGTGATGTTTCCTATCCCAAGTCTAAATAACCGTGTGATAGTAAAGCTGGTCAGTATCTGTGTGCAGTAAGCAATTCAAAGATATATCCCTGCATGCAGAGAATACAATTAACTTGACTCCCCCCATAAATCAACATGGTTTAGCCTAGGAGTAACTAAGTTCAAGAACTTAATTAGGTCTGGATCCAGCCCAAAGAATCAAAATTGTTAGGGAACAAAATCTTGACTTCACATTAGAAGAATGATTTCTTCCAATGTGATATTATAATACAATTATTTTCGGTAACTTGTGGGGATCACTGAAACATTGGCTTTGAGTTGGCCATCATAACTGAGCAAATAAGCCAAGCTAGGAAGATACTCCAGAACTGATTGGAATAACTGTATTCCGTGCACATTAAATTGCTTTCTTGTGTAGCTACAAAACTGTATTTGACAGTTTATTTGAAAACACTGTATTCTCAAAAGTCATTATTTTATGTGACTTAAAGGTAGCCAAGCAATGTAACAAAGCAATGAGAAAGGCAAGTCAGATGCTTGGTTGCATAGGGAGAGGAATTAGTAGCAGAAAGAGAGAAGTAGTGATGCCCCTTTATAGATCGTTGGTACAACCTCACCTGGAATATTGTGTTCAGTTCTGGAGGCCATATCTCCAGAAAGACATAAATACATTAGAGACTGTGCAAAGAAGAGCAACTAAAATGGTCCATGGCCTGTGTCACAAATAAATACCAAGAAAGGCTAGAGGAACTAAACATGTATAGCTAGGAGCAGAGAAGAGAGAGGGGGGACATGATAGCAGCTTTCACATATATCAAGGGTTTTGACCAGCTAGAGGAGGGGTGTAAAGAACATGAGGGAATGAATATAAACTGGAGGGTGGTAGCTTCAGAGGAAATGTGCAGAAAAATGACTTCACTGAAAGAGTGATAGATAAGTGGAATTATCTCCCATCTGAGGTGGTTGAGGTAACACAGTAGAACAGTGTAAACATATTTGGGATAAATACAAGAATATCCTAGATCTCAAACTAAACTGAGGGTAAATAGAGTCTAGGGTCAGTATAGTTTTAAATAAACAACTGGGCAGACTGGATGGGCCATGTGGCTCTTATCTGCCGTCACTTTCTATGTTTCTATGTTTCTATCCCCAGGAGAAAACAAACCCAAGCAGTTACATGAACATGAAGCACTTACAATCATCCGTTACACAAATCATCTTTGCTGGAGTGGTGACCGGCAGTACCACGCTTACCTACTCTCTCTTAATTCTCTTAAAATACCCTAATGTCCTAGGTGAGTAATATATGTATTACTAGTGTACAAATATTCTTTATCTCTCAGGTCACACTGGAAGGATAATTAGATAGATCAGATTCTTGGGGCCTCATTTACTAAGGGTGATTTGAGTAAAATCGCTGGGAATTGCGGTAGTTTACCGGCGATTTGAAAGTCTCTGGATTTACTAAAGCAAAATCTCCAGAAAATCTCCAGAGATGAGTGGTGAACAAAATCGCTGTTGTTTAAATCTCTCTGGCAATTTTTTGCATGAGGGACATACAAATCTCTGGATTTACTAAGGTATGGCTTTTTGTGTGCTGCATATGCATAATGGATATTTAATGGGCAGTTTAGCCTTAATAAGGGTAACAGAAAGGACAGATCAACAGGAGAACCACAACCATCAGCAATCCCTGGTTCATCGCAGGCAGCGCATAACACGTCATTTGCGTGTGTTTGGCCGGCGTTTGAACTTTGACTTCCTCTCTGATCAAGAGGTAATTCAATTGTTTTACCTCAGCCGCACTAACCTCCTGAGCCTTTGGGCCTGATCCAGAACAATGCCCGCCGTCGCTAGGACGGCGGGTGTAAGCGTAAGATCGGCTCTTCAGCCGATCTTGGCATGCGCCGGGCAGATGTTGCCCGGCGTTGCTACGGCAAAGCCTGATCGTGGATCGGGCGTCCGTAGCAGTGCCGTAGGGACGCTGGAGGGGACGTCCCCCAGCGTCCCTACGTTCAGGTTAGTGTAGGTGGGCGGGGGTAGGTAGTTTAAGGAGGGAGTGTGGGAGGTCTTAGCGGTAGTATGCTCGTGTACGAGCATATTACCCATTGCTTATGCCGGCTGAAGTTAGGGTAGCCTTCAGGCGGCGTAAGCAATGGGAAATACGCCCGCACAGGGGGAGTGTCGGGGAGAGTGGACGCCGATACGCTGTGCTTTAGTAAGCACAGCGCATTGGCGTAGGTCTGGATCAGGCCCAAAGTAAGTAGAGACAAAGATGTTTAACATCTGTTGCATCATTTGAAGTGAGTTCATGGAAACTGTTAATCCAAATCTGTAAAAATCATATGTCATAACAAGCAGCTCATCATCAGCTATGAGCACTAAGTCTAGTTCCCAGCAAATGCGATCTCCACTGGCAACAATGTCAGCATGATCCTCATAAGGGATCAAGGGTAGTATTGTATCCCTTCTTCTAGGGCGAGCTGACTCCCTTAAGAAATCCATGAGTGCAATGATTGCTGCTACTGGGAGTAAAGCTTTATCACAGGGGACTAAGAAGGTTAGCTCTTTCAAACTACAATTGTCTGTGGAACAAGCCTTTGCTAGAGGAACAAAGTATGACAGCTGCCACTCTGTTGCAAAGTCCACCACTAAAGCCATGACAGCCATGGTAGCAGTAGATTTGCGTCCAATATCCACCATTATTCTGCCTGTTTTAGACAATTAGTTGAGGTTGTGTGTCCACAAATTTACATTGCAATACTATTTTTCCAGAACAGTATTCATCAGCTGTACCATCACCTTAAAAGAAAAATAATTGGTCGTCTACAAAATGTCATTGTATCAACGATCCATATGACTACAGATATGTGGAGAGGTACTGGGTAAACTAAAGACTACATGACTGTGATAGCACACTGTGTATTGTCTATAGCAGCAGCAGCAGTAGCAGAAGCAGCATGTGGCATAGCTCTTTCACAGGCAAGCTACTTTTTGCATCTGTGGTGTCAGTAAGTAGCATACCAGTGAAAACATTCTCGATAAAGAGCTAGCTGGCTCACCCCTAAAACTAAGATAGAAAAGAAATAGTATTACAAAGAGCTGCGACCTGAGGTCGGCTGCAAAACCAGGGAATGGGGTATCACATGGACCCCAAAGGTGTGTAAAGACCACAGATCTTACACAAAAACTAAGAAAGGGAGGGAATGCCCTAGTTCCTATTCAGAGCCCCCTTTAAGGAATGGTTCACATATATTATCAGTAAAAATTCTTTTAAGAGGTATCCAAAGACTTTCAGCAAATTGTAAGTCCCAAACTGTTTTTATGCTCTGTGCTGTTCACTCTTATGCATATAGTTACTGGTAGTCCACAAACTCACGAGTCTGGGATAGGATACTTCTCAGTTCTTTCTTATGTTCTTTCTTCTACTCCCCGAAATAGTCGTTCTCTGATTCCTTCCTCCAGGAGATATAGAAAAGGGGAGAAAGAGGACAGGCAATATGAAGACTGTTAAAACCCTTTTCACGCTGTTTTTTTCAAGAAATGCTTACACTATTTTTTTCTTGGTTATTAGCTCAACGTATATATCTATCTCCTGATCACACTTCCCGTCGTCATCTACGGTGGCCGTCCCACTCTCCAGAATCACACCGCCAGGGGACAGAAAGGGAAAAAAAGACAACCTAGTGCAGCCAATTCACTATTTTAATATATAGCAAACAGTGCTATGCACTTACATAATCCTTCTCTTTCATCTGTTGCAGCAAAATAAATCAACTTTCAGCCTCTGGGTTTGGCCGTTACATACGTGAATCCATTACATAGAGGTGATGTTTCCTATCCCAAGTCTAAATAACAGTGTAATAGTAAAGCTGGTCAGTATCTGTGTGCTGTAAGCAATTCAAAGATATAAACCTGCATACAAAGAATACAATTAAATTAATCCCCCCTTCAATCAACATGGTTTTGTCCAGGAGTAACTTTAAGTTCTTATTTTAAGAAGATTCTTAAGTGTGAATCAGGTCCTGTATGTTTAAAGAACTCCAGTGTGACTTTAGCTCACTTACATTGCTATATTCAAGGAGGAAATGTAAAAAACCAACTTACTCCTCCCCACCCACCTAATGAAGATTAAATGGACGGAGGGTATGCATTGACTTGGATCTCCAGGTGTATGAACTTAAGGTCCATGGAGTGTATTCATAGATGTATTTCTTTAAGAGTAAGCAATTATACGCATGTAGCCAAACCCCCTCACACCCATGACACTTCCCTCTGCCGGACGTGATGTCGGCCACTTACGAGACCATAGACCACTTGTATCTTTCCGTGTTCATTTGTGTGCGTATATGTCCTTTGTCCATGCGATTCATTGAAGCCACGCCTCCATGTGTTCATTTAAATGCCCCCCCACCCACTTTTATGTAACTTCTACGTGCGTGTGAGATGCATGCGTAAGTCCTTAAGTGCGATTCCCAAGTCCGTTCGTGAGGCACTTACGTGCGTATAGTCTACTTAACTTGTGTAAATAAAATTACTACGCATGCGCAGTTGAAACATCCCTAAAAATACGCACGCAAATGGCAACAATAACAGATCTCTGAATCCAGTCTCATATGCCTGGATATCCGTAGGATCACATCTAGAGAGCATATGAATTGATATCTGATTATTGGAGAAAGTCGGCCAAACAACTGGGAATTACCACACACTGGATGAAAGGGCACATTATCACCCTATAGAAAATCAGCAGAAACGTGAGTGCTGAAAGCAGCCAATCAGATGATAGAAGTTATGTTCTATGGCTTCTTTTCAGCTGTAATGGATGATCGCGAGTCTCCGCACACCGTCAGATTATCAGTTCAAAACTTAGATTCATAAAAAGCTTTCTAAGCCATGATGCTGATTTCCTGGCATGGTGGGGAAGCGGTTGCAGTCCCCCGGTTAGAATGTCCCATTTGCGAAATAGGGACATCCGAAAAAGTTCCTCTTTGGATGTCCCTATTTCGAATACTTACCAATTTCTACTTTTTTTTCAGAATGGGTGAGTATGCCGTTTGGCATACTTCACCCATTCACATTCGCAAATTCCGCCACTGACGATATCCCTCCGCTGCTGCTATCACCGGACCGAGGAAAAGGTGAGTAACTGTATATTGTGCTATCTTCTAGATAATGATTAAGAACATAAATTGGTTATTTTATATAATGACAAACTTGCACACATCAAGCAGATACTACATTATTATAAATATATAATTGAGTAACAATTTTCATTAATATATTTGTTTTAATATATATTATTTCCTAGCCAAATTGCATGAAGAAATTGACCACGTCATTGGCCGAAATCGTAGTCCAACAATGCAAGATAGGAACAACATGCCATTCACAGAGGCAACGATATATGAAATGCAGAGATTCATTGACCTCTTACCAATGGGTGTAGCACGGAAAACAATAAAACAAGTGACACTTAGTGGGTACACATTACCAAAGGTACAGTGGAGCTCAGATGCTACTTTTTCTTTTAAGATGCTCATTTTGTGACATGGTGGGAAAGTTAGATTGCAGTCCATTAGTAAATCATTAAAGTTTTGTTTATTTACCAATTAACAGCTTCTGGCTCACACAATAGGACTAACATCGCCCATTGTCTGATCTGTGCAGGAAGCCGTAACAGCTAATTGTTAAGTAAACAAAGGTTTAATGATTAATCAAGCCCTTTGTAACTCTCCCTAACAGGTGGACCTGCCATGAATGTAATTTCCCATCATTTATGGTTGCGTTTTCCCTGATTTTGAGAAAGCACAAATATCCATAACAGTCACATAGCGGATATTCCAACAACTAAGGAAAATAGTTATATACATTTCACTAGTATTGCAATGTATCTAATCTGACAATAGGGAAATATTTTATGTTCCAGGATACCAATGTGTTCCCAATGATGACTTCTGTGCTGAAAGATCCATCCTGTTTTAAGTACCCAACAGAATTCAACCCTAAAAATTTTCTCAATGAGAAGGAGGAGCTTCAGAAGAATAATGCCTTCATGCCATTAGCTGCTGGTAAATATTACTATAGAACATGACACTCGCAGATAATGCATGGTTAAGGTTAAGGTTAAAGGAGGGTTCTAAAGATATTTCTATAAAATAGGAGGTAGGTGATGTAGAAATGAAAATTTCTACAGCTTATTATTACTTTTGATATTAGTAATTGTTATTAGTAATATTTAAAAGGCACATGTTCAGAACTGAAGAGCAATTAGTCACGACCCATTCAGATCTAAGCGCAACTTGAGCTGCGGCGGCTTATGTTCTGAGGTAGGTATTGAGGAAGGGAAGGGGTGGAGGAACATATTCATTGTACAGGAAGGGCGTGGCCCAAGCAAGTGTATCTGATCCAGAGCTGAAGGCAGATGTAAAAACGGACTGTTTACATTAAAACATTTGCGCCAGCCGCAGGTCATGTCTAAGTCCACGGTGCTGACCTTCCATGACCAGTTTCTTACCCTTGCATTAGCATTTGACTCTTCATACGCATTGCAAAAGTTTGTGAGTGTGGAATATAGAATATATATTAATATATAGTGCCTATATAGTCTATATTCCACACTCATGAACTTTTGCAATGTTACCAAAGTACTGTGTTTATAAAATTTGAAAATATTGACCAGATACAACCTAAGTGCTTATTACGTTCCCTCACGTAGCGTATTTACGCTAGCATATTTTCTATGCACTCCCCTCACTCGTATGCACTTTGCTCATTTTACATTTACCAAACCCTACTTTAACTTTTCAAAGCGTAAGTACTGATGTACGTAATGGCCTAACCCGGCCCATACTGTACATTTAAATGCCTCCCTCCGCCTACAAAGCGTATTTCTGGGTGTCGCATAGATGGCCTGCCCCTTCGTTCGTATTTACGCTGCCACGCGCATGCGCAGTTCATATGAATTGATGATTTTATTTCAGCGGCTAGCGTAAATACGCTAGCATACTTAGGTCAGGATCTGGCCCATTGTTTGCAATCATTTTCCATTCGGACACAGGTGCTCACTTTAATCATGGCCTCCATTTGCAATCAGCATCACACTGCGCTACCCTAATTGCCTGCAATGTCAAGGGTCCTGTTGAATCGCACGCAGCATGGCCCACTTTTGCAAACTCATCTACGGCATAAACGTTACGTTATGATTTCCGTGTGCCTCTGGACTGGGCCCAATATGAATACTGAGTACACATAGGGCCTGATTCAATGAAACGCGAATAAATTTACTGATTTTAACTGGCACTGACATGCCAGCAGCATTCACTGATTGAAAGTAGAGAAAACACTCTATGGACCTGATTCAATGAAACGCGAATAAAAAAAAAACGCACGTATAAAATATGCACGGTTCTCGTGAAAAAATAACTGCTATTCAATTAGAAATGTCCCCCCACCTCCAACGCGCATTAAATGGACCATGAGCGTATTTGTTAGCGCTCATTTTTGTGCTTACCTCCTGTTATAAAATACGCGCGTGTATTTCTGTATCTTTACCCATGCAATACAAATGTCAGCACAATCACTTCCCATAAGCAGCCCTGCCGTCATATGTCTGTAATAATCTATTTAGGACCTTCTGCACTTTAATGTCAAAAATTAGACTGCAGCAACTCAGTAATAACGTATTATTGTAGAAGAGAATAATATAAAACAACTTTTTCTGATTGTTGTTTTTTAAAAACTTCTGCCAGCGTCATTTTTCACTTTTCAATGTTCTCTTCTGCTTTTTAGTAATTTTTTAACCTACAGCTATTTATTTGAGTTGCAGGCTGCATAGATTTATGTGGATTATTACATTTCTTTTGCCACTGTGCTGGGAGGTGATCAGGAGCATAGAGGAGCTGTACTCTTGAATCTTTTCATGAATTTCACCTTCACATATCATAATACGCACCTTGATGAGGTGCGCAAAAAATGATGTAAAATAACACGTGAATTTTAACACGTGTAATGCAATTGAATTGCAAAAATTCGCACTTGCAATGCATTTAAATAGGGACAAAAAATACGCGCGATAGCCCGAAAAAATACACGAAAAAAAACAGAATTGAATCGGGACCAAAAAAATACGTGTAAAAAAAATATGCAAATTAGTAAAATACACGAAAAAACGCAGAAAAAATTCACTTTGCACTTAATTGAATCAGGCCCATAAACATAAAATTAAATAAAAATATGGCATACAGGTTGGTACAAATAACAGCAAGGCAAAAGTACAAAACAATATCAAGTATCAATTCAGAGCGGGCAAAAGAACCTGTGTGTTTGAATCTAGGCCATAGTTAATATATATTTTACAATTTTCCATGTTCCTTCACTTTTTTTTTCAGGAAAAAGAACCTGCGTGGGAGAGCCCTTAGTCCGAATGGAATTATTCCTCTTCCTCGTCACCATCCTGCAAAATTTTAACTTGAAGTCCCTTATTCCCCGGGAAGAATTGGACATTACACCAAACGTGTCTGGACTGGGGAACTTTCCTAAACCCTATAAAGTTGCATTTATTCCTCGTTAATTGTTAGCATGGCCTCAAAATGATCTGGTGTTTGTCTTAACTCATCATGAAGTCAAGTGTTTATTTGGATCAATTTATTATGTCGATATCCATCGTGAGTCTCCACTGCGATGGCTGTCATTACGAAGTAGGGACAGCCGAAAGTTGCTTTTCGACTGTCTCTATTTCAAATGACAGCCATTTTAGAATTTATTTTTTAGGAAAGGGTTGCTGATGGACAGCTGGAGAGGTGAGTAACCCTCTCCAGGGACTTAGGGTTAGGCTGCAGGGGGGGAGACTTAAGGTTAGGCTGCGGGAGTTTAGTAAATCTGGCCCGTAGAGTGCTTTTGCTTTAATGTAAATCTTTATGGTGGGGGTTGGGGAGGACATAAATCTCCCCTTTAAAATCTACTAAAGGGAGAACAGGGCAATTCACTGCTTGAATGGAAACATCTAGGTTCACAAGAGAAAGTCTATCATTCTAGCAGGAAGCCCACAATGTCTACTTAATGAGTAACTCTGAGGACCTGTCATCTGCTCATAAGAAATTAATGTGTGATGGTGGAAACAAAAACTTCCAATAGCAAAAAAATAAATAAAAAGGTGCACAACTAAAAACAAGTAAGTAGAAATGTTGGTTCCCTATTTCAGTAAGTGGGGGCTGCTGCCTTATAAAGCAAAATATATGGCAAAAATTAATAGGGAGGAGGGAAGGAAAGGTACAATGGTTAGGCACATTTTTCGAACACCTTGGGGAGGGGGGGGGCAGGGTCAGATAAGGTCCAAATCCAGAGGAAAGGAAAGAAAAAGTGAATCACTCAGGACCGGATCCAGACCCCCCGCACGTTTTCCATAAGTGCGGGGTCTGAAAGTCCTCATGGAAGAGGTGACTGCACACCCCTGTCACCTCAACTACTCTGCATGGACCTGTATCTGTCTGGACGCAGATGCAGGGTCAATAGTACAGTTGTCAAATGTATTCACTACTTACCACCACATTAAGTGCACTTTATAGATTCATGGTCCAGTTCCCAAATAAATGTATATAAAACTGAACTGCAGTGAAAAAGATTTATTGTGTTATGAGACAGTTCCTTTTGTGATATGTCTCATGTTTATTTAAAAAAATAACAGAAAGTTATAAGTAAGGCAGAAAAAAGGTAATTTTGTATACAACATTTGTAGAATGTTTTAGTGGCCGCAAGTCAGGTGTCAGGACAATACTGTGCATGCCCCGGGCAGATGTTCAATTCTACACATTTCACATGCTTAATCCTGCAAGATAGGCATGTATAGGCATGCATAGACATGCATATTAAACATTGTGGGTTGCATTATGCATTGAATTATGAATTATGGCTGTGGATTTAGACCTAAGACCGCAAGTGGGCAGACTAGATGGGCCATGTGGCTCTTATCTGCCGTCACGTTCTATGTTTCTATGTAAGTGAGAGAGAAGTGACATGGGAACTCACTTTTCTCTTCCATGCAGACTTCAAGACCACCACATGGATTCCGGTCCATCATCAGTAAGTAGAACCAAAATGTTCTCCGTTTAATTACAGTAATCTACATAAGGAACATATCAAAGGGATAACAACACAGAGGAAGCATTAAGTATAGTAAATGAATAAAACTAGATTCTAGATAAATACTAGATAAATATAGTAGGATTTATAACATATGAAGAGGGAAAGCATTGACTTGGTCAACTACATTTACTACTATATGCGTATCTACAAAAAGCAAAATGACAATAAAAAAGTTTTGGCAACTGCATTTTTGTCTTCTTGTGCACATGGAGCACTCTATTGTTTTAATATTTCGCTTGACCTTTTAAATAGTTCTAATAAAGAATTGATTTTATATACTTCCTAGTATCTATGGGGAACAGATTTAGAAGTGTGCGCCACAAATGATCTTTCTTTATTTTTGTTGCGAAAGGCATCTGTATGAAATTGCAAGACCTGAGACCACAATGAAGGTAAGTGCTCCATATTATCCACATATGTAAACCACGGCTGCTGGCTGTACTTAACCTCCTATTGTGACCAGTCTGTAAGAAGAAAAATAAGTGCATACATGTAAACCAAAAAATCCAGTACACAGAGCAAGGAAGACTGATAAAAAAGAGTGGATGGGTGGTGTATAAAATGTCTGAAAGTTTTTGTTACACATAATTAGACACAATTTTCATTCATTTTTATGACTTGACAGTTGAAATTAAAGGGTTACATTTTCTGACTTTGCCCTTTGCAAAGTTTTATTCTAGTTGCTTCAGTATACTGGGACTACGAAATTACCTTTGTGTTGTTAAGTAACCTCACCTCAATCAGTTGCATCACCCATGCATAATAAATAGGAACTGAAAGTTCAGTATGGAAACATCATGATAATCCAGTTCTTTGTTCATTGGGACACAGCCATCAGATGATTTAATGAGGAGAATCAAGTCTGAGTTCGCTCTTCTGGAAAAATTAGTTGATTTACACCCAAGGGAACTGATTCAGAGCTATCCCATGCACCTGTATTCTCTGCCACCCAGGGCCTGCTGTGGCCTGTGTGTCTCCAGTAGTTATGTATAATAATGCAGATATGTTGTCAATATGTTCTTTTTATACCCTCTGATAATCCCATGGTGACAGAGGGTATATATAGAACCCAGGGACAGCATATCTGTCATCAGCGGTGGGATGTCCTGGCAGCAGGATATGTGTCAGCGCCCATGCTAGGGATTTTTTATTTTGAAAAAACACTGCCCAAAGATTAAAAGCTTGGAAGATGGCATCCTTTACAGATAAAGATCCCTTCCAAGCAGGTAAGTATATTTTATGTATTTTTACATTTAATAATGTCATGTTTTTTTCTAGTTTAACGGACGGTCCTTTATTATTATTCATAATTATTCAAGACATTACAAGCTGCAGCAGGCCCTGGATGGCAAGGGCATGCTGGCGTTTGTGGTTCTCCAAGTGCCAGCATGCCCTGAAAAATTATTTATTTATATCAACGGGGGGTTACTTTATTTAAAAACAACACAAAAAATACAAATAATAAAAAAAGTCTCCAATTTAACCCACAGTCAGTGTTCCTAAGGATCCGACTGTTGGTATGAAACAAATCCACTTTTTTACAGAGTGCTATTCAGAGTTGTGGGACTCTATATAGGACGTATAGGATGTATAGCGGATCCGCAGTTACATACCCACTAAAATAAAATAAAAAATAAAAAGAATAAAAAAAAAAAAAAAATGACTAGTCTAAAAATTGTTTTCATTTGCTAAACTGTGTTAAGCTGGGTACACACTGACAAGATAAAATGATCCTTCAATAATAAAAAGATAAACTCACCGTTTATCTAATGATCCTGCAGCTGTACACACCGGAACGATTCACGCTGGATCGTTCCCAGAAGCCCTTTCTGTTAAATAGACACGCATTCAAAACCACAGATCGTTCATCGTTGGACAGTACACACGCAAATGATTTGAGGGGTATCTAACGATTATCCTATGATTTAAAGGATAATCGTCAGATATCTCTCCAGTGTTTACCCAGCTTTAGAAGAATTAATTTCGTTACTATGGTTTGTAGAACATTTTATGTGAAAAACTTGCTTTAAAATAATCCCCGGTTGAGTTGTAACCCTGCAAATAAACAGAGACAAAATAATTGTTTTCTAGATTTTTTACTTGCTTTTAATAAAGATTATTAAACACAATTTTAATTAATTTTTTTGGCTTGACAGTTGAAATGAAAGGGTTAAATATTCTACCTTCGCTCTCACAAAGTTTATTATCGTTATTTTGCTATTACTGATTGTTGCTGGCTTGAGATTCCAGCGCTATTCCCCCTCTTGGACAAAGGAGACCTCTTGTTTTTGCACAGTACTATTGTACTCAGTGCTGTGTATGTTTCTTGGACTAGAGAGACTGTACACTGAGCCAAAACCATGGTGCAACAGTTCTCTGCAATTGCTTGCTCTGTGGACAAGCTGGAACAGTGACTAGACTCATCTGCCCAGGTGAACCTGTCATTCTAAAGGATGGCGCTGAGTGCAGGGCTTACACTTCTTATAGCTACTGCTATCACACTGCTGATTTATATCATTACATGGTGGTATAGGATTAGGCAGAAAAATCTGCCCCCAGGACCCACACCCCTGCCCTTGCTGGGAAATATTCTTCAGGTTAGCCCAACAGAGATGCAGAAAGATTTTGTTAAGGTAAGTTTTCATGGGATTTGTATCAAAATGAATTGCAAATGAAGATAATCTTTAAATTGTCAGTAAATGTATGTACTAGTGGAGGCATAGACAGTCTCTGGAACCCCAGGTGTTGTGGCACTACAAATTTCCAATATGATCTGCACAATATAAGCTATGCCTTGGCTGTGGGAGCATGATGAGATTTGTAGTTTCAAAACGCGTGAGGTGCTACAGAATGTTTATGCCTATACTAGTGTACCATTCTGTGATATAGAGCTAAATAAAAGGATAAAACATAAACAATTTATGGAGAGAAGTACAGAAAATTGCATACAAAGTTTAAAGGTATTTAAAAATTCAGTTTAATTACTATTTCTGTAATTGTAGGGAA
>WWET01003843.1:89053-102844 GCA_011038615.1 Limnodynastes dumerilii | reverse complement strand
ATATATATATATATGAATCATTCAACAGGTCTCCAGTAAAATCTTAATCCCATATCAACAGAAAGACCACTGGAGATTTTCAAAATGATCCATAATATTTAAGATAAAACCTATATAAATAATAGTTTAGTCTTTCAAAAAAGATGTTCTGCCTGGCACTGTTGGTGTTTTTCCCAGTTAACATAAAAAAAAGGATACAATGTGCTGTCTAGTTCCTTGAGGCAATTGGTAATTATATGTAAAAATGTTAAGTAGGTTAAAATGGTGACATAGACCATTGTGTACACACAGTGCAAGAATATCCTGAAATATCAATTTACCTATAAACAAAAAAAGCTGGTTTGGCTTCCTTTGGCTGCGAAAGGCTACCATAAGAAATTGGTGATCCACAACCCTAAATTATTATTATTATTAACATTTATTTATAAGGCGCCGCACATGAACCACAGCGTTGTACAGAGGCAATAGGAGAGGCAATATACAATATAATAATTAACAGAGGGTATAAAAACATAGAATAAGCAATACAATACAAGTACAATGCAAAAAATAAAAGACTGTACAAAAATAGCGGAACAATATGTATGGAAAATAAAGATGCTGGATATGTGTGTAGGAGCAGATGAATAAGGAGAGAGATAGACAGTAGAGAAAAATGGTGGGGAATAATGAGGACAAGGTAGAGGGGTGATGATAGGAGGGAGGAAGGCTCTGCTTATAAAAGCTAACATGGTAAGTGGAAGGGGGTGAACAAACAGGAGACACAGGGTGAAGATGGGGAGAGCAGGAAAGCTTAGGTGAAGGAAGGGTAGGCCAGCCTGAAGAAGTTGTTTTTGAGGGAGCATTTGAAGGAGTGGAGGGTGCTGGATTGCCTGATAGGATGTTGTAGGTTGTTCTAATAAAGAGGAGCTGCCCGGGAGAAGCCTTGGATGAGGAAATGAGAGGAATGTAGGAGTGAAGGGTGCCTCCCCTGCTCTACTACATGTGAGTTGGGGATCAGCCAACTTAACTATCTCCTACGCATTGGGGGAAGGAACGCCCTAGTGCAGTGGGCTGATATCTGTACCCAGCACAGTACCGGTTGGTTACATTCCATTGCGGGGCTAATGGTACTGCAAATGCACGGTACCTTTTTCCAGCAGAGTTAATTATGTAATGTACACAAGTCTGCCTGTGTGCATGTGAATCCAGGCCTTAGTCCAGACCATCTGCATATAGCGATAAGGGATTGGATACAGACCGCCACTCCTGCTGTGCAGAGCTTGCGTTGTCATCATATTGAAAACATTCACATTTCGTGTGTCTGGCTCCGATCCAGGATGTTCACAACAGCACACCTTTCAGTAAATCTTCATCCACATGTACCCCTCTACCACTGAAAGGTGATCCATTGAACTATAGATTAACTTAACCGTTCAATCAAACAAAAGACAATTGTCATCATCTTAATATACCATGTCCATCCAATATGTAATATTCCAGTAAGAAACACATTAGAAGGTATGTGAGGAACTCCACATTGAGAGCTAACTGGGTTTTGGCATATCTACTCCATCACTTCAAATCTAAGGTGCTAAACAACCTAGTTCACAAAAAATATACATTATGGGGCTGATTCAGAGATGCGATTGCGAAAAGATCGCAAATATACGCACCTTAGCTAAGATCTTAGCAGGTTCCAGCCCCCTGCAAAACCAGACACTCCCCTTGCAAACAGCGGTGGATCTTAAACTTAGACCACCATTGAATTGCCTTAACTATACGCTGTCATTTGGGATCTTAACTGACGTGGGAGCGTTCATTTAAGATCCTAAGTGTCAGCCCGCGCACACTTTCCCTCATTTCCCTGCCTCCCCCCGCCCATTTCCATGCAAATCCTTAAGATCTTAAAGATTCGCGGCACTTAAGATCTTAAGTGCTTGCGTGCGATTCAAAGGTACGCTCTTAGCGGACTTACGCTCCTAACCGCTACGTTAACGGCGTTGCACTATTACTACGCATGCGCAGTTTTGCGAATTTTCTAGGATCTTAAATATACGCACCTAAGTGCCGTGGAAATCGCATCTCTGAATCAGGCCCTATGTAACTGGTAAGTGGATAGTTGATAGATAGAAGACGGGGTTGTTATTCTTGATATTACCCTTGTCAACATCTCTGCCCACAACACAACCTATGGGTAACTTTTTCTTGATGTTTACCAAACTCAAGATCATGAGGACAATGGGCTGATTTTATTAAGGGTATAAATAAGACCCCCACTTACATAAAAAAATAAATGCATTCTAATGTGGAATGCATAAATTACAAAAACAAACAAAACAAAACACAACTCCTTTGTCCTAATCAAACCAACAAAAGTTTCTCCTTCCACCCACAAGTTCATTAATCTTTATTAAGAATTTCCTAGACCTTCTCCTATTGTCAAATTACAAACATGAAATATCATGTTTCACCTTCATGTCTTGTATCATCTGCAGCTTGCTGACAAGTATGGCAGTGTGTACACATTTTACTTGGCTAACATGCAAGGAGTCATGTTAGTTGGATATGATACCGTGAAGGAGGCTTTGGTTGATAGTGGAGACATATTCACTGACCGAGGAAATCTTGAACTGATCAATCTGCTGTTTAAAGGTTACGGTAAGTTTGGTAATATGGATTATATATGAGTCTGAGTTCATCACCATAACATATTATAATATAATATATCACAAATTATACAGTATAGCTGTAACTTATGCACTCCGTCCTATCAAGACTTTATTATTATTATTATTATTATTATTATTATTAATAATAATATTAATACACATTATAGTTATTAATATTAATAACTATAGACATTCACATCCTCCCTATTGAAGCTACATACTAAGGTCCCTAACATACACACACACGGGTTAATATTTATAGTAAGCATCCAATCAACCTGCCAGTATGTTTTTAGAGTAACACGGGGAGAACTTACAAACTCCACTGAGCCACCGTGCTGACGCTTAAAAATGGGATGGACTTTTAATCCATCATAATTTTAAGTGAGGACGGATCATAAATCTTAAGGCAGAGGGATCTCATATCAAATCCCTGCTAGCAGTGACCACAGAGGTCTAAGTATAGCACCAGGGTAAGTCTGGATCTGGTCCTAAGTGACATTTTAATAGAAAGCCTTATTAATAACATACACAATTATTAATGATAGTTCAAAAATGTATGGTTGATCTCTAAAATCAGTGGCCCAGATCCTGACCCCCCCACACGCTTTAAGTGTGTGCGGGGGTCCATAGTTACGCATCCGTAGCAGGGAGTGCATGCCCCCTGCACTCCCCGCTGTGGGTAGTAAATCTGGACACTTATGTGTCCAGATTCCTACCTTAACTTTTATGACTAGGTCTGTGGCCATACAGCTGCAGACCTAGTCGTAATAGGGTATCCTCACCCCCGAACCCTCATTTAAATGGCTATCCCTGCCTATATGGTGGGAATACGGCATCATAAATGTAGGGTCAGCCCCTTCTCCGTACTGCCATGGTCGGAACATCTGGCGCACACATGCACAGATGTACCGGCACAGGAAACTTACGCAAATGACTTTCGCAAATCCCCTGCCGGCTGTAGGTCTGGATCTGAGCCATTGCTAACCTACCGTAAGTGCACTAAATACTCTGAATTCCATATCCACAAATATAACTGTTTATCTGACAGTATATTCAATCAAACTATTAGAATTTGGGAAACTACTAGACTGGGTCTTCACCTATCCCTTGTGTCACATCATGAAAGACCTTGTCAGGAAGCCAGTAGAATGACTGACCTTTTAACCAATTTTAGCCCATTACACCTATTACCAGGTTATTATACAGAGACCCTGTATCATCTGACGTTAAAAGTGCTTAAAGAAAAGCAATGAACACTATGAAAAATCCTGTATGACCATAACAGGAGAGATCAGCACTTTCTCTATTAAAAGGAAAAATGGATGAAGAAATACATATACGTATTGTCCATTTAAATGCTTTCCCCCACCCACTTTCATGTAACTTCTACCGTACGGATATAAACCACGCCCCTCCATACATATGTCCCTAAGTGCAATTCACAAGTCCGTGCCTAAAGTACTTACGTGCATAAATACTATGTACCGTATTTTTCAGACCATAAGACGCACCTGACCATAAGACGCACCTAGTTTTTAGGAGGAAGAATACAGAAAAAAAATATTTTGAACCAAATAGTGTCCAGAGCCCAGCATCACCCATCATGTCCTGCACCCAGCATCACCCATCATGTCCTGCACCCAGCATCACCCATCAGTCCAGCACCCAGCATCACCCATCAGTCCAGCAGCACCCATCACTCCATCATGTCCTCCACCCAGCATCACCCATCATGTCCTCCACCCAGCATCACCCATCATGTCCTCCACCCAGCATCACCCATCATGTCCTCCACCCAGCATCACCCATCATGTCCTCCACCCAGCATCACCCATCATGTCCTCCACCCAGCATCACCCATCATGTCCTCCACCCAGCATCACCCATCATGTCCTCCACCCAGCATCACCCATCATGTCCTCCACCCAGCATCACCCATCATGTCCTGCACCCAGCATCACCCATCATGTCCTCCACCCAGCATCACCCATCATGTCCTCCACCCAGCATCACCCATCATGTCCTCCACCCAGCATCACCCATCATGTCCTCCACCCAGCATCACCCATCATGTCCTCCACCCAGCATCACCCATCATGTCCTCCACCCAGCATCACCCATCATGTCCTCCACCCAGCATCACCCATCATGTCCTCCACCCAGCATCACCCATCATGTCCTCCACCCAGCATCACCCATCATGTCCTGCACCCAGCATCACCCATCATGTCCTCCACCCAGCATCACCCATCATGTCCTCCACCCAGCATCACCCATCATGTCCTCCACCCAGCATCACCCATCATGTCCTCCACCCAGCATCACCCATCATGTCCTCCACCCAGCATCACCCATCATGTCCTCCACCCAGCATCACCCATCATGTCCTCCACCCAGCATCACCCATCATGTTATGATGTATAAAGATCTGTATTATGATGTCATAGACCTTTAATATGATGTTAGAAATATGTATTATGATGTATAAAGATCTGTATTATGATGTCATAGACCTTTAATATGATGTTAGAAATATGTATTATGATGTAAAAAGATATGTATTATGATGCCATAGACACACTTTCCCCCCCACTTTTTTGGGGGAAAAAAGTGCGTCTTATGGTCCGAAAAATACGGTAATTTAAAGTTACTACGCATGCACAGTTTATACGCTCCTAAAAATAAGCACGCAACCCGATTCAAAAACGGATCTGTATTAAGAATCAATATATGCCCTCTGAACTTCCAGACAAGGCCGAAGAAGGAGCAGGGTAAATTGGTGCAGTGGGAACCCCCTCTTTTATCCCCTGCTTCTTGTTCTATGTGAATTAGTATTATTTCCTAGTTAGTATTTCTTTAGCATGTAGGAATTTTTATGTGTCTGTATTATTTCCTTGTCAGGATTTTTGTGTGTCAGGATGTTGGACCTGATTCACACTTAAGAATCTTCTTAAAATAAGAACTTAAAGTTACTCCTGGGCAAAACCATGTTGTTTTCAGTGGGATTCAAGTTAATTGTATTCTTTGCATGCAGGAATACATCTTTGAATTGCTTACTGAAAACAGATACTGACCAGATTTACTATTACACTGTTATTTAGACTTGGGCTGGGAAATATCACCTCTCAACACTAGTGCTGTTTGCAACAGGTGAAATATGACTCCCCTGCAATCAACATGGTTTAGCCCAGGAGTGACTTTAAGTTCTTATTTTAAGAAGATTCTTAAGTGTGAATCAGGTCCGTGTGTAGGCATTTTGACAGTGTTCGGCAACAATTCCTAGTTTACATTTTGGTGTTAGGGAAATTGATGTCGGGATTTCTTCCATTAGGATATATTGAGCTGCCACCACTGATATCCAGATAAGTGAAGGGAGTCGCTTTCCACGCACTTGCATGGAAGACTAACTGGGATGCAGAAATCTGGGCCCAAATACTTAAATTCTTAGCTGAAAGTGCTTAAAAAAGCATTAAATAAAAGTGTATTAATATTTTACACTATCAAGAGACTTATATGACCATAACAGGAAACTTCTCTAGTAAAATGATGAATGTATGAAAAAAATACATATTGCATGCACATAATAAAGCTGGTAGTGTAGCATACTTTGTGCATGAATGTGGACACATTAGGATTTCATGTTCACTCTGTTAGCATAACACTTTCTCTACATTGTTCCAGGGGTTGTCATGACCAATGGAACGAGGTGGAAGACACTGCGTCGATTCTCTCTCATGACCTTGAGAAATTTCGGAATGGGGAAAAAGTCTATAGAGGAGAGGATCCAGGAGGAGGCACTGTGCCTAAGTGAAAGACTAATGCAAAACCAAAGTGAGTACATCTTGTTTCATTGGAACAGGCTGTGATCCAGAATTTAGAATTTATGGCCCCAGACTGGTGCACACACACACGGTAACCAATCAGAATGCATTCCGAACAAACCCGACTTAAGCGCAATGACACTTTCAGATAGAGTAACTAACCATGACATCCTATCTTTAAAATAAAAGTCAGAGAGATTTGGTACATTTGCAAACATATTTTAAGTATTTTTTTAATATATAGTTTGTAGTACGAAGAAGGAACTCAGCAAGTCTTTAGAAATGTTTGTAAATATCCTTATTAAAAGGAACTTTTATTGAATGTCCATTCTAGATTAAGCAAGTTAAGTCCGATGATTAAAATTGCAGAGTTGCGATTTCATCAGGGAGTATACAAAGTAGAAAATTGTTTTCCACTTTGTATACATCCTGATGAAAATCGCATCTTGGAATGACAGGACCACAGATTTTATTATATAGAGGGAGGTAGAAACCCTAAGTTGAATAATTTACAGCAGGTGTTTGAAGCACTAAATATCTATGAAGTACTAATATGTATTTTTATTTTGATGCTAAGTATTGTTTTATAAAATTATATTTTATGTCTTCCATCACAGATGTCCCATTTGACCCAATGTACCTGCTGGGATTGGCTGTTTCTAATGTTATTTGCTCCGTAGTGTTTGGTGAGAGATTTGACTATGAAGACAAGAAGTTCATGAGCCTTTTACATTATCTTAGAGAAATGTTCAGGATACTAAATTCTTTCCCTGGTCAGGTAGATTTTTCAAAACTAATGTAAAAAAAAAATATAAAAAATGTAAATAATGTAAATTTATATAAAGAACCTAGCAAAGTTTTAGCATGATTTTACCTTGTGTATTAGTGACCTAAGACCTGATTCTCACTTAAGAGTAAAATTTGCAAACTTACCTAAATATACGCACGTGAAAAATCCGCAATACCGATTCAGAGAAAATAAAGAACACAGTTAACCACTTCCCCTGTGTCGGGAATGCTACATAAGGACGTAAGTCTTTCTTGCATTTAATTTGGTACGTGTGGACTTTAGTAGCTGTGAATCAGGCATGTGTTTAGGTGCTTAAAATTGCTTATGATTCAATGATACATAACTAAGCGCACTGATTTGGGTTTGGAAAAGTAAAAAAAATGTATTTCTAATAATAGTTCGTACTCTCATTAACATATGTAAACAAAGTTAAAGTTAAAAATACAACTTGAAATAAAAAAAAAATCATGACATACTTTACAATAAACATAAACAGATACTGCATGAAGTTATAAATACAATGATCCACTACATATATAGACATATATACATATATAGACATTCATAAAACATTTACAAAATAATCATTTTAAAAATAAAAGTAAAGTAAAGTAAGTGATGATGCATGGCCTCACAGCAAACAATATCGTTCCTCAACTTTTGAGTGGTCTAGGCCTGCCTTAATTTTTACTGTGGGTATGTTAGTTTATGCAAGGCACTTCTACCTGTGAATCAGTCCTAACTCTGTTGGAACACCTATACTGTATATTAGTAGCCCGTGTGCTGCTCATTTGCATTGAGTCTTGCCCCTCTAGCCCCGCATGCGGGACTCGTTCCATACCGATGGTCGCATCAGTCCTAAGTCAGACGTCCGTGTATGTGAATCAGTCGGCCATGGTTTCCGTGCATATATTTGGGTTCTGGGCATGCGCAGTTTAATTGATTGTAAAAATACACACATAGATTCTACACTTACTTACTTACACACTTACTTAAGTGTGAATACAGTCCCTAGTGTGTCCTAGAAGGGGCATATCTACAATGGGTTCAGGGTTTGTGACTGCTATGATAAGTGGTCGCTTTCCCTGCAACCACTGTCTTCCATCCTCTCCATTCTTCTCCGAAAACAGATTCATGGCCACTACTGCTCATGTTCAGAAGATACCACCATCATTTTCTGGGAAAAGGGGTAGTCACAGGATGGCAAAGTTGAATAATGGACCCCTTAGAAATATGATACGGGCTGGAAATGCCTGATTCCATCTCTGCTTATCAGGACAGAGGATCCAATAATTGTGTTTGCTTCTAATCACAGTTTGGATTGTTTTATTTGCAGAAACTTTGTTTTGCATTATTGAAAATATTTTCATGTTCTTATGGACCTTTTGTGAGACATTTTTTGTTGTTGTATAAAAAGTTATACATTTATACAATTGCCCCTTTGAGGTACCCAAACTCTTTATATGACCCACAGTCATGTCCACAATTTATTATATGCCCCAATGTTGTGCACCCAGTGACAGAACAAAAAGAGGTCCTACATCGGGTAATCACCTGGCTAAGTTGATAAAAGGTAGCGTATTGATAAGTACTCCCACTAAATTTGTTCCGCTAATTTTCAATACCTATAAAATATCTATGAAATTAACTTATATTTTATTGTGAAGTTAGAAAACAATCATTGCATGAAAAACCCAAATTGCTTCCAATGTGTGGTGGTTTACAGTTTGATCTAAACCACTTGTTACAACTACCTGGGGTACTTTATTTTTTATCTGATTATGAAATGCCTTATGCAGTCTATTGTACTGTGTTTGACAATAAGTTTAAAACAGCTTTATCACATGCAGAATAATGACATAATGCAAATAAGTTCCTTCTGGTACCCTGGCCTTGAGTGCCTGGGAAAATATGTAAAATTATAGTGTGAGCTGTTGTGGCAAAACAATTAACAGCCTACACCGACAGCCCAAAAGTATTATTGCACTACAGTTTGTAGAATCATGTGGTTTACAAATCTCTCTTCAAATTGACAGAAACGTTATGTTTGATCAAAGGACAATGGGTCAGATCCAGACTTAATAATGTCAGCAACTTTATGCATGCGGCATGCCTAAATCTGGCTGTGGGAACGTACTGCACATGCACATGGCAGATATTACTCATCGTAACTCTGATCATAGGTAGCTTGTACGCAACTCCATACGATAGTGCGTGTCATCCCTACACAAGATGAAAATACACATTGTGGGTTAGGCAATTGTGTACAGCGCATTACATATGCACAGAGATACACAAGGAAAAGTTACGGTAGGGTTCTGAACACATAAGTCAGCAAAGTTACGTACGTGCAAAGGGAGTGCCAGGGGGAGGACATTAACCTCAGTAGTGCATAACCTAGTTATGCACTAGTACGTAAAATGACCTTAAGTCTGGATCTGGCCCAATAATATTATAATTTAGTTGGCAAATAAAAGGTTAGTAAAACAGATGAAAGCTTCTTAAAGATTTTTTCTCTATTCTATTCCAATTCATACAATTTCTTTTTCAGCTTCTAAATATGTTCCCAAATTTTCTGAGCTACATTCCTGGACCCCACCAGAAAATCTTTACCAATAATAACAAGCTGAGAGAATTTGTGATGGACGTTGTAAACGCCCACAAGGAAACACTGGATGAGAACTGTCCACGAGACTTTATTGACTGCTTCCTCGTGAAGATGGAGGAGGTAGGTTGTCCATTTTGATGTAGAAAGGAAGTTAAGGAAGTTAAAATAAATTATAAAAATAGTAATATTAATAATAAAATCTATTAACAATATGTTCCAGGAAAAAAATAAATTAAACACCGAATTCCACGAGAAAAATTTACAAGGGACTGTTGTTGATCTGTTCTTTGCTGGGACGGAGACTACAAGCTTAACCTTGACACACGGCTTTCTTATACTGCTGAAATACCCAGAGATACAAGGTAAATCTAAGATCTAATCTAAATTAATTCCAAATGTTGAATGCTATGTTTAATGTAATCACCTTCTTGCTTTTAAAATACAGAAAAGATTTACGATGAGATTGACCGTGTAATAGGCCAAGATCGAAAACCATCCATGGAGGATAGGAGTAAATTGCCATATACAGATGCTGTTCTCCATGAGATTCAGAGATTTGCAGATATTTTTCCTGTAGGCTTGCCCCGTGCTGCAAGAGAAGACACAGTCTTCAGAGGATATCACATTCCCAAGGTAAGAAGGTCAATGGCAGAATGTCCTCAAATGTTTTAAAGCTGGTGACAAGAGTAACTTGGTCTTCAATAAAACTATATTAACAGCCTGTCCCTCATTCCATCAGGGAACGGTGGTCATTCCAGTCATAACCTCTGTTTTGAAGGACCCAAAATTCTTCAAGAACCCACAACAGTTCGATCCTGGACACTTTCTTGATGAAAATGGTGGTTTCAAGAAGAATGAAGCTTTTATGCCTTTTTCTGCAGGTACATGGTTAAGAACTCAAATAATGAAATACTATTTCCTTATGGTCAGGTCCATATACCTAATTAGAACTCTACATGTACTAGGGACATTTGTCACAAATTATTGGCACCTCAGTGCCAAAATGATTAATAAGCTACATTAATTCTGTTCATGAGAAACCTGAAACCTGTGGGTAGGAGATACATCATGACCAGATTAGACCTTATAGAATAGGCTTTTAGGGACATGGCTAATGTGGACAGGAGAAAGGTAAATCGTGGGTGATGAAGTTAATTGCCTAATTTTAAAAATCAATAATATTACAACTTTATTCATGTAATATTAAGGCTACATACAGCTGAAATCTACTATTCCTGAATAAATTTACTTTAAGCAATGTGCTATTTGTTTGTGAAAACAAATATGGTAAGATCAGGAAGGGAGCTGATTAGTTTAACAACTGTTGCAAAAAATAGAAGTTACATTCTCTTTTTTTAATATACATCTAACTAAATAGTTTCTTTGACGAGTAGAGAGGATCCTATGTCTTTCTGTGTACACAGTTTAGTTACGCCTCTCCTGCATCGCAAATGTCTGTATTTCAAATATACAATATTTATGTTAGAACACACAAGCTTTGTCTTTATTTTTATATTTAAAGTGAATTTTGTTATATGTGCATCCCTCTCTGCGGGAAAGGAAACATGGAGATGTTGCCCATAGCAACCAATCAGATTCTAGCTCTCACTTTCCTATTACATACTAGAGAATGCCAGCTAAAATCTGATTGGTTGCTGTTGGCAAGATCTCCACTTTTCCTTTCCCGCATTTTCGTAAATCTGGCCCTAAGCCTTGACTCAATTAAATATTTAGTTTAAAATCTATTTCAATGTATGGAACAGTGGTAGAACAAGAAAGAGGTAGGCTCAGGCATAAATATATGCTTTTAACCCCCTTCTTGCTGGTATTATGCGAGAATGTGTTAGAAGATAACAGTGTCATCTTGAAAGAGTCGTGAGAATTAAACATTTTAAATTAAAAATTTTACATTTATTCATATGGTTGCTGTAGTAAGAGGATATTGTAGAGGTTTAATTCACCTATTTTAGTTTTGCCACATATGGTCTGATCCATATGTATTGAGAAATTGCATTAGTAGCCTCAGTTGCTGAGGCGATCGTATGGAATTTCTTCTTTCCTTTGTGCTGGTGGAGGATCTGTGACCTGGGGGCAACCTTAATTACCACTCGCAACTCTAGCAACAGAAGCCTGTTTCTGACCCAGGAGCGGATTGGGAACTTAAAGTGGCCCTGGATTAGTACAGAATAAAGAATTATATAATAAAAGCAGTGCAAAATACATGATATGGGGCAGGGTTATGTATTGTCAATTAATGTGTAAAAGGGTCACAAGCAAATATCTACTGACTAACATATCCCAATCCAATAAAGAGCTTTATAGTGACCTTTACGCAATGCAGGTAGTCCCTGCCACCCAAGTCACCACCACCCAAAACATACAGCATTCTAGTTAGCACCACCCAATACATACAGCATTTTAGTGACCACCACCCAATATATACAACATCCTAGTGACCACCACTCAATACATACAACATTCTAATGATCTCTGTTAAATGCAGACATCATTTTAGCAACCACCACCCATGACAGTCAATATATTAATCTTCTTCAAATAAATTAGTAGCAGCTAAGTGGCCTCCAGAGGGCACCAGCTTACCAGGAAAATTCCCTGTAAATCCTATGCCCTAACCGCTCCTGATCTGACCCTCAATTTCTAAAAATCTGTGTCAAATCAAGATGTAAAATTAGTGAATAACAATATTTGTTATTTGTCATAATAGTATATATTAAGATTTTTTTCTTTAGCTTAGATGCCAACATCAAATTTCGCAACACTAGCAAACAATTTTTATTTATCATGATCTACATTTTTATTTTTTTATTTATCATGTTCACATCATGTAAATCTGTGGTTGTTATGTGATTGTGTAATGCATACAGAATGTAATCCATACTAATCTAAGGAAGGTTTGTCCTCCTTAAATCTTCCCAGGGAAGCGCATGTGTATGGGTGAGGGTCTGGCTCGCATGGAGATCTTCCTATTTTTCACCACCATATTGCAGAAGTTCACTTTGAAGACCACCATGGACAAGAATGACATAGACATCACACCAGAACCCAAGACCAATGGTTCTCGATGCCGACCCTATCAGATGATTGTTGTCCCTCGCTGAGGAAGCAGAAAGGAGTATGTGAAAGGGTTAAGAACTCTCTGCTGTTGTCCTCATGACTCTCCTAGCTTTCCTGTTCGGTAGACACTGTCCTGTACCTGTAAGATAGGATGCATATTACTGGACTGCAATATACAGTATGATATATGTAACAAAATAGCACAACTGTAGCTTCTCAGATGAGAATGTTGTATTTGGATTTTTTTTGTAAAATATAGTTCTGGTAATAAAAAACTGGTGGAACCAACACCCAGATTGGAGCATTTTTAGAGCTAGAACCTGATGATCATGGATTCCAGTTCTTACAGGTTAATCTCTATGTGGCTGATCCAGAGCTACGCTGGCCCGCTGGTCGTAAGTACGGCCAGCGTAGCTCTGAAGCACTCCCCCGACACTCCTCCCTACCTTAACTTCAGCCGACGCAACAGTAGGTAATTACACCGGCCAGAGGGTCGTAACTGCCCTAATCCGCCCTCCCTCCCTCCTTTACTTACCTCCCCCCGCCTTCCTTCCATAACGGTTGAGTAGTTATGGTAAGGAACGCCTCCCTCGCTGTAACTACGCAACAGTTACTAAGGATCAAGTTTCCCTAACTACGCCAGGGCAACATCTGCCCGGCGCATGTGCAGAACCGGCAGAAATGCCGTTCTTACGCATACTCTGGATCAGCCCCTGTGTGTGCCTGATGATCACAAGTCAGCTCAAATGTCACATCATTATTTGAACATATATTGGATGTTAAGGGCCATATTCACACCTAAGAGTGAGTTAGGTGCAGAGAGATACACACCTAACTCATCCG